>JAVKPL010003978.1:0-12500 GCA_032173675.1 Gastrolobium villosum
TATTATTGGTTTTATTGCCACACTACTGGGATTATTCTCACCCCTTCGGGGCTGCTATTTTCCTAAATGGCAGGAGGACATAAAAGCACATGAAGACGTGATATTTTGCTGTTGATTGCTGATGCGTGGATTATCAGTGTTGCTGTTTGTTTTAAATGGATAACTGTATTGTTTAATGTTTTGGTACTTTTGGATGACTGTAGTCTTGATCATATTTATGTTAGCTTGAACTTTTATGAATAATGGCTATTTTGGAAAAACCTTTGTGAAAAGAATTTAAGTGTTGAAATTTTTATACGGATTTGTATACTGCTTGGTTAGCTCATGTGACGTTAACGACTCTAATTCCGCTTAGCAAACGACTCTCTTGGATGCATACAAGGGAGGGCGTTACACTAATTGGTATCAGAGCAGTTTGGTCCATGGATTTGCTTGTGTTTGATTGACTTGATTGTTGTTTGTGTTTATCTGCTGATTGACTGCCTAAATGTGCTATAGTTTAAGTATATATTGACTAGGATAGTTAGATTGTTTAGACTAGTCTGGGATAAGACACGGATGCATAGCTAACTTGTCCGAATTGAACTCGAGTACCTACTTGAGACTGCTGCCATGAATAGCTTGCGGTGAGCCTGATCAACTCATTTCCTGATATTGTGAGTGCAGAATCATGGCAGGTGGTCGCGGTTCAACTCGGGGAAGGTCTGGCGATGCGGAAGAGGATCTTATCACCACCATTGGGGGACTGGCAACGTTTATCCAGAATATGAGCCAAGAATGGCGCGATCATAGGCAACAGAATCAGAACCCACCCCCACTGCATGAAAATGCAGAAGAAACTGCCCGTCGGAGGTTGAAAGACTTCCGCAACTTCCAACCACCTACCTTTGAGGGTGAAGACAACCCCGAGGCTGCAGCGAAGTGGCTGCAGATGATTGAGCATATTTTCGAACGCATGGCATGCCCGGAAGCACAGAAGACTGACTACGCGTCGTACCAGCTGATGGGAGAAGCTTTAACATGGTGGACTGGTGCGAGGGCTCTGCTAAGAGCTCAGGACGTGGAACTAACGTGGGCCGTGTTCAGACAAGTATTTCTGGATAAGTATTTTCCTAAGGCAATGAGAAGGATGAAGCACACTGAACTGCTGTCACTCCGACAGGATAACATGACGGTCAATGAGTATATTGCAAAGTTTGGGCAGCTGATCGAGTACGCCAACTTTGATCGGAACATTTATGATGAAGAATGGCAGGTGGAGAAGTTCGAGAGCGGATTGCATCCGGAAATCCGCAAGCTCATCTTGACGACGGCTAATCGTACACTTCCGGAACTCATCAACCAGAGTCGTCAGGCAGAAGGAATCATTCTGGAGGCCAAGAACTTGAACAAGCCACCAACACAATTCCACGGAGGAAACCGAGCAGGCAGATTCTTCAGGGCGGCACCTGGTAGGGGTCGAGGCAGAGGTACGCCGTTGCAGGCGCGGCCTGGAAGTTTTAAGAGAAACTTTACGGTGGGTCAATCATCGACTGGACGTCAGGGCGCGACTGTTTGTGCTACATGTGGAAAGAATCACTTTGGAGTCTGTCGCAAGAACAACAATGCATGCTTCAGATGCGGCCAACAAGGTCATTTTGCTTACAAGTGCCCCCAGAACGCTGACCAACAGCCTCCGCAAGCACGAGTGTTCACATTGGATGCTAATGAAGCACAGAAATTTCCCAACCTGATCAAAGGTAATGTCACTTTGAATGGTCACCCTATTTCTGTTATCTTTGATTCTGGAGCGTCTGGCTCTTTTATGGCAAAGCATACTGCCTTGAGTATAGGCATCACCCCAACCCCGTTACCTTATGAGTTACACATCAGCACACCTACTGGTGGATCGTGCACAGCCTCAGAGATCTGCAGAGGTGTTACCTTGCAGTATGAAGGGAACACGTATACGGTTAACTTGGTGGTCCTGCCGGTATTCAACTTCGATGTGATTATCGGTATGGACTGGTTGACGGAAAACGGGATAACCTTGGATTGTCGTGCGGGGAAAGTCATTGTTCCTGCAAAGGATGGTAATTTTCAACCTTTCTCCCTCATTTCCTTATTGCAAGTTAGAAAAGAGCTCCGCAAGGGAGCAGCAGGGTATCTTTTGTCGATCGAGGCTGAGACCTCGGTTGACAATCCAATTCAGAATGTACCTGTAGTTAGAGAATTCGAGGAGGTATTCCCGGATGAAATACCTCGATTGCCTCCTCATAGGGAAATAGAATTTTCGATCGAACTTGTTCCTGGAGTTGGACCAATCTCCATTGCCCCGTATCGTATGGCGCCGTTGGAACTTCGCGAGTTGAAGAAGCAGATAGAAGAGCTTTTGGCAAAGGAATTTATCAGACCGAGTACTTCCCCATGGGGTGCTCCAGCTATCTTGATTAAGAAGAAGGATGGAAGCTTACGTCTGTGTGTAGATTACCGCCAGCTGAACAAAGTGACGGTGAAGAATAAGTACCCGCTACCGAGGATCGACGATTTGATGGACCAGCTGAGAGGAGCCAGAGTCTTTTCCAAGATAGACTTACGATCGGGATACCATCAGATCCGGGTCAAACCGGAGGATATTCCGAAAACCGCTTTTAGGACTCGTTATGGGCACTACGAATATCAGGTGATCCCATTCGGACTTACGAATGCTCCAGCGGTATTCATGGACTACATGAACCGCATCTTCCGCCCGTTTCTTGATCAGTTCGTTATCGTGTTTATTGACGATATCCTGATTTACTCAGCTAATGAAGAGCTGCATGCGGAACATCTGAGGATTGTCTTGCAAGTCTTGAAGGAGAAGCAGTTGTACGCGAAATGGTCGAAGTGCGAGTTTTGGCTTAAAGAGGTCCAGTTTCTGGGCCATGTCATTTCATCAGAAGGTATCGCGGTGGACCCCAGCAAAGTTGAAGCTGTCATGAATTGGGAACGACCCAAGACTGTCACCGAAGTAAGAAGTTTCTTAGGTCTGGCTGGATATTATCGAAGGTTTATCCAGAATTTCTCTCAGATAGTGCAACCTCTTACTCGTCTCACTCGGAAGAACAAGCCTTTTGAGTGGACTGAAGCCTGTGAAGAATGTTTCTTGGAGCTAAAAAGCAGATTGACGAGTGCTCCCGTACTCACGATTCCGGATCCTACTCGAAGGTTCGAAGTTTACTGCGATGCGTCGCTGAAAGGACTTGGATGCGTGTTGATGCAGGATCGTATGGCGGTAGCTTATGCATCTCGACAACTGAAGCCTCACGAAGAAAATTATCCTACGCACGATTTGGAGTTAGCAGCTATAGTGTTCGCACTTAAAATCTGGAGGCACCACTTGTATGGTTCGCAGTTTGACGTGTTCAGCGATCATAAGAGTTTGAAGTACTTGTTCGACCAGAAGGAGCTGAATATGCGGCAACGACGGTGGATGGAATTTCTGAAGGACTACGATTTTGAACTTAAGTACCACCCAGGAAAGGCAAACGTGGTAGCTGACGCTCTGAGCAGGAAGACACTACACACTGCAACTCTGATGATAGAAGAGCTGAAATTGTTTGAGGCCTTTCGAGACTTGAACTTATCGGTAGACGAGAGAGGGAACAGCATAAGATTGGGAAATATAAAGGTGGAGAATGAATTGATCAGTAGAATTAAGGAGGCTCAGAAAGATGAAGAGTTAGTCCGTGATTTGGTTGGCAACCAAGATGTTGTAAAGGATGAGAATGATGTTTGGAGATTTCAAGGACGGCTGGTTGTGCCGAAGGAAGAGTTGAAGCAAGAAGTTTTGCAGGAAGCTCACAAGGGTAAGTATGCAGTTCATCCTGGATCCACGAAGATGTACCATGATTTGAAGACCTCGTTTTGGTGGCCGGGTATGAAGCGTGATATTGCGGAGTATGTATCTCGGTGCTTAACTTGTCAGAAGGTGAAGTACGAACATCAGAAACCTTCGGGACTCCTTCAACCTTTGGAGATTCCCGAATGGAAGTGGGACAGTATTTCGATGGATTTTGTAGTTGGACTTCCTCGGACGCGAGAAGGATATGATTCTATCTGGGTGATTGTCGATCGTTTAACGAAGTCAGCTCATTTCTTGCGTGTTAGAACCACATATGATACAGAGAGGCTTGCTAGAATTTATCTGCAGGAGATTGTGAAGCTGCACGGAGTTCCTACGAGTATTGTCAGTGATCGTGATCCCAAGTTTACATCTAAGTTTTGGGAATCCTTTCAAAGAGCATTAGGGACCCAATTGAGGTTGAGCACTGCTTATCATCCGCAGACCGATGGCCAGACGGAACGCACCATTCAAGCCTTAGAGGACATGTTGCGAGCATGTGTTTTGGAGTTAGGAGGCAGCTGGGATAGTTATCTTTCTTTGATTGAGTTCGCTTACAACAACAGTTACCACTCCAGCATTCAGATGGCACCGTATGAAGCTTTGTATGGGAGAAAATGCAGATCCCCTTTATGTTGGACGGAAGTGGGTGAGCGAAGTATGTTAGGACCCGATCTAATTCAAGAAACATCCGAACAAGTAAAGAAGATTCGGGAGAATATGCAGAGGGCTCAGGCCAGACAGAAGAGTTATTACGACAAGCGTCATAAGCCTCTATCTTTCGAAGTCGGAGATCATGTGTTCTTGAGAATCACTCCTACATCGGGACTCGGAAGGAGAATGGGAGTTAAGAAGTTAAGTCCACGGTACTTAGGACCGTATCTGATTATGGACCGGATTGGAGAGTCTGCATACCGGTTGGCTTTACCACCCAATCTGTCAGGAATTCACAATGTATTTCATGTGTCACAGCTACGGAGGTATCTCTCTGATCCATCTCACGTGTTACAACCGGAAGAAGTGGAACTCAAGGAAAATCTGACTTATCAAGTGCAACCATTCCAAATTCTTGAAAGATCCGTCAAGCGACTCCGTTCTAAAGAGATTCCTTTGGTGAAGGTATTATGGAACAACAGATCGGCAGCTGAAGCCACTTGGGAGCGCGAGGACGACGTTCAGAAACGCTATCCAGAACTGTTTAGCTCTTAAGTAAGTTTAATTTTGCGGGCAAAATTCCTATTTGGTGGGGAGAGTGTAACATCCCGCATAATTAGTAAAATACATAAGTACTATAGGCTATGTGTACATGTGTAAAATTCGGATGTATGGTTTATGTGTAATGGCTTGTGAATTGTTTGACCTTTATTTCTTGGATAAGACTAAGGTAATTAATTAAATTAAATCATAGGAGGGTACATATGTAGACATGTGAATTTGATCATATAAGTAATGTGAGTATGTGTTATAGGACCTTAGTGTTCATTGGACTTTGGTAGTGGGCTAGTGTGTGTGTGTGGACTTGTTGCTAGTGGACTTGTGTGAATGGATCCTTTTGTGTGTGAGGCCAATGGCCCAAGGATGGCTTGTGAATCCATCAAGTTCAGCCCATGGTTAGACCCACACCTACTTCCCTAAGCCTTGCCCAACATGGATGCCTTGTGTACCAAGAAACCTTAACATGGCAACCCTTCTACCACTCAATCTTGCGCACAAGTAAGGGTGATTTAGGACCTTGAAATCTGTCATTTTGCCTTGTTAAACCGCCACCTCACCTTGATTATGCATAACTTGATTTAAACCTCATTGCTTGGAAGACACTTGGACCTTTGAGCATGATTTTAGGCTGCATATTTCCCCATTTAGGCGCACATGGGAGGGGCTTTGGTGCAGATTTTTCTTATGACACAAACTGCCTAACTTGTGGACTTGGAGAACCCTCTTGCACTTCCATCATTAGACTGCATTGTGCAGATTTTTGGCAAGCTTTTGCAGCCCATCATGAGTCAAAACCTGCCTTGTTTTCACATGCATCATAAGAGGATTTTTGGCTGCATTTTCATCACTTTGTGCAGCTCCAAAAATCTGAATTTGGGCTGTCACAAAACTGCACCTCTTTCCCCCTCATCATTGCGCACCAAGGCTGCCTAAGTGCAGATTTTTGGGCTGCCACATGGTTGTTTTACTTGTTGACTTAGCAAAGCTCTTGCATGTGCTCATGACACTTCCTTTCCACTCCATTTTTGCGCATACCTTGGTCAATGATGCAGAAAATTTTCTGACTTAGGACAGCACCAAATCTGAACATATCACTCCTCCATCCTTGCATGTAAATAGAGTAAGCTAGAAGCAAACCCTTTGCTTGATTCAGCCTTGTATGCAGCCCCATCCCCTCAAGCAATCAGAATTTTTCATGATGGATAATCATAGCAACTTCTCCTCTCTTTCCCTATAAATATGCGCACAAGAGGGGGGCTGTCCCCATTCATTTTGTGCAGCCAACTCCTCTTCTCCTCCTCCTCACTCTCTAAGCCGCACCAACAAGCCTCCTTGGAGCAAGAAGACCTTGCCAAGCCAACTCCCTCCTTCCCTCACCTCAACCATACACCAAGCTAGTGCTAGCCTTGTTCCTCACCTTGTTGCGCATAGAACCTCTTAGGAAGTGTGGACTTGTGTGTAGTGAAGCTAGAAGGTGGTGTGATTCTTGACTTTGAAGGGTGTGCTACAAGAGGTAGGCTTTGAACCTTGAACTCTTTCTTTGTGTAGCCATGTATGTATGCTTGAATGTCTCCTTGTATATGTGTTGCTTTGGATCCTTAGTTGAGCATGATTAAAGTATAACTATGGAGCCATTTTATGATGATTTGTATGCATGAGTTGTAGAGTAAAAGTCTCATGATCATGCTTAAAATTATATGCCTCTGTTTTGTTTAATTAGGCCACTGTTTTAAAGAAGAAATGTGCCACTGTTTCGGTTTGATGTGCCACTGTTTTGTAGATAAAATGCCACTGTTTCGGTCCCTCAAAATCACATTAAAATGTCACTGTTTCTGCACCTAAAAGCCACTGTTTCTGCACATTATATGCCACTGTTTCTGCACATTACATGCCACTGTTTCTGCACCTAAAAGCCACTGTTTCTGCACCTAAAAGCCACTGTTTCTGCACATTATATGCCACTATTTCTGCACATTACATGCCACTGTTTCTGCACATTATATGCCACTGTTTCTGCACATATATGCCACTGTTTCTGCACATTACTTGCCACTGTTTTAAGCCATCATATGCCACTGTTTCCATGCTTAAAATGCCACTGTTTTAGTCATGAAATGCCACTGTTTCCATGCTTAAAATGCCACTGTTTTAGTCATGAAATGCCACTGTTTCCATGCTTAAAATGCCACTGTTTTAGTCATGAAATGCCACTGTTTCCATGCTTAAAATGCCACTGTTTGTCATGAAATGCCACTGTTTCCATGCTTAAAAGGCCATTGTTTTTATGCATAAAATGCCACTGTTTAAGTCATTCCATGTCACTGTTTTATGCATAAAAATGCCACTGTTTTAGTCCTTCTATGCCACTGTTTGCATGCATAAAACGCCACTGTTTCTGTTTTAAAAACGCCACTGTTTCTGTTTTAAGAACGTCACTGTTTCTGTTTAAAACGTCACTGTTTTGCTGCTGTAAACGCTGCTGTATGTTCACTGTTTTGCTGCTGTAAACACTGCTGTATGCTCACTGTTTTGCTGCTGTATGCTCACTGTTTTGCTGCTGTAAATGCTCACTGTTTTGCTGCTGTAAACGCTGCTGTATGTTCACTGTTTTGCTGCTGTAAACACTGCTGTATGCTCACTGTTTTGCTGTTGTATGTTCACTGTTTTGCTGCTGTAAATGTTCACTGTTTTGCTGCTGTAGGCCACTGCTGTATGCTCTCTGTTCTGCTGTAAATAGCCACTGTAAATGATTAGTTTTAATTGATTTAGGTGCGCTTAAGAAGTGAGAATATTTCGCTGCCGTTGGTAATATTTAAGGAAAGCTAAGGTAAGTGTCAGGCGATGATGCCTAATGTGACTATTGACTACTGGTATAGAATTATGACATGATGCTCCATATGCCGTAAAAAATATTATGTTCCATTATAATGAAAGGAAACTGCCAAATATGTGCCGTGATGGCTATATGATTATGAGGTAAAGACGTTATGTGGCAGCATAACGCATATGAAAGGTATATAAGCATGCATCTTACATTATACCGCATCTTTTACGCTTTGTGTGTGAAAGCATAGCATGACATGCATGTACCAAGATCATATAGGCCTTGTTTTTAGAATAGTTATGTACAGGACCATGTGTTTGAGCAAGCATCATATAGGCATCCCCAAGGTACCGGGGTATGGGACACTTGGCATCAGTCCGCATAGGCCCACAGATGGAATCCACATGGAGCTCAGGTGCCAAGGGTATATTTGATTCCACTGTGAAGTGCGCGCACGACGGTGCTAAAAGCGCAAAGGAAAGGCGTTATATACGCAATATATGAATATGATAAAAAGGAAAAGGAACAAGGATATGTTGAAGTGACTGTTTATGATTTTGTGCCTAGTTAATATTGTTATATTATTGGTTTTATTGCCACACTACTGGGATTATTCTCACCCCTTCGGGGCTGCTATTTTCCTAAATGGCAGGAGGACATAAAAGCACATGAAGACGTGATATTTTGCTGTTGATTGCTGATGCGTGGATTATCAGTGTTGCTGTTTGTTTTAAATGGATAACTGTAATGTTTAATGTTTTGGTACTTTTGGATGACTGTAGTCTTGATCATATTTATGTTAGCTTGAACTTTTATGAACAATGGCTATTTTGGAAAAACCTTTGTGAAAAGAATTTAAGTGTTGAAAAATTTTATACGGATGTGTATACTGCTTTGTTAGCCATGTGACGTTAACAACTCTAATTCCGCTTAGCAAACGACTCTCTCTTGGATGCATACAAGGGAGGGCGTTACAGCAATCCTCTTCGTTGATCTGAATAACATAACTCCACACGTAACAGCCTCATTACTTTATAACTGACTCATTAATCATTGATATGAATAACATAACTCCACACCTAACAGCCTCATTACTTTATAACTAACTCATTAATATCATCCAAGTTTCATCCCGCATCGCAATCCTCTTCATTGATCTGAATAACTTAACTCCACACGTAACAGCCTCATTACTTTATAACTGACTCATTAATCATTGATATGAATAACATAACTCCACACATAACAGCCTCATTACTTTATAACTAACTCATTAATATCATCCAAGTTTCATCCCGCATCGCAATCCTCTTCATTGATCTGAATAACATAACTCCACACGTAACAGCCTCATTACTTTATAACTGACTCATTAATCATTGATATGAATAACATAACTCCACACATAACAGCCTCATTACTTTATAACTAACTCATTAATATCATCCAAGTTTCATCCCGCATCGCAATCCTCTTCATTGATCTGAATAACTTAACTCCACACGTAACAGCCTCATTACTTTATAACTGACTCATTAATCATTGATATGAATAACATAACTCCACACATAACAGCCTCATTACTATAACTAACTCATTAATATCATCCAAGTTTCATCCCGCATCGCAATCCTCTTCATTGATCTGAATAACGTAACTCCACACGTAACAGCCTCATTACTTTATAACTGACTCATTAATCATTGATATGAATAACATAACTCCACACATAACAGCCTCATTACTTTATAACTAACTGGCGCGCCATTAATATCATGCACCTCAAGTTTCATCCCGCATCGCAATCCTCACCTGATCTGAATAACATAACTCCACACGTAACAGCCTCATTACTTTATAACTGACTCATTAATCATTGATATGAATAACATAACTCCACACATAACAGCCTCATTACTTTATAACTAACTCATTAATATCATCCAAGTTTCATCCCGCATCGCAATCCTCTTCATTGATCTGAATAACATAACTCCACACGTAACAGCCTCATTACTTTATAACTGACTCATTAATCATTGATATGAATAACATAACTCCACACATAACAGCCTCATTATTTATATATAAATAACTCATTAATATCATCCAAGTTTCATCCCGCATCGCAATCCTCTTCATTGATCTGAATAACTTAACTCCACACGTAACAGCCTCATTACTTTATAACTGACTCATTAATCATTGATATGAATAACATAACTCCACACATAACAGCCTCATTACTTTATAACTAACTCATTAATATCATCCAAGTTTCATCCCGCATCGCAATCCTCTTCATTGATCTGAATAAAATAACTCCACACGTAACAGCCTCATTACTTTATAACTGACTCATTAATCATTGATATGAATAACATAACTCCACACATAACAGCCTCATTACTTTATAACTAACTCATTAATATCATCCAAGTTTCATCCCGCATCGCAATCCTCTTCATTGATCTGAATAGGCTTAACTCCACACGTAACAGCCTCATTACTTTATAACTGACTCATTAATCATTGATATGAATAACATATCCACACATAACCAGCCTCATTACTTTATGCCAAACTCCAACTAGACCATTAATATCATCCAAGTTTCATCCCGCATCGCAAAATTGATCTGAATAACATAACTCCACACGTAACAGCCTCATTACTTTATAACTGACTCATTAATCATTGATATGAATAACATAACTCCACACATAACAGCCTCATTACTTTATAATAACTCATTAATATCATCCAAGTTTCATCCCGCATCGCAATCCTCTTCATTGATCTGAATAACATAACTCCACACATAACAGCCTCATTACTTTATAACTGACTCATTAATCATTGATATGAATAACATAACTCCACACATAACAACCTCATTACTTTATAACTGACTCATTAATATCAATCAATGAATAACATAACTCCACACATGACAGCCTCATTACTCCACACATAACAGCCTCATTACTTTATAACTGACTCATTAATATCAATCAATGAATAACATAACTCCACACATAACAGCCTCATTACTTTATAACTAACTCATTAATATCATCCAAGTTTCATCCCGCATCGCAATCCTCTTCATTGATCTGAATAACATAACTCCACACGTAACAGCCTCATTACTTTATAACTGACTCATTAATCATTGATATGAATAACATAACTCCACACATAACAGCCTCATTACTTTATAACTAACTCATTAATATCATCCAAGTTTCATCCCGCATCGCAATCCTCTTCATTGATCTGAATAACATAACTCCACACGTAACAGCCTCATTACTTTATAACTGACTCATTAATCATTGATATGAATAACATAACTCCACACATAACAGCCTCATTACTTTATAACTAACTCATTAATATCATCCAAGTTTCATCCCGCATCGCAATCCTCTTCATTGATCTGAATAACATAACTCCACACGTAACAGCCTCATTACTTTATAACTGACTCATTAATCATTGATATGAATAACATAACTCCACACATAACAGCCTCATTACTTTATAACTAACTCATTAATATCATCCAAGTTTCATCCCGCATCGCAATCCTCTTCATTGATCTGAATAACATAACTCCACACGTAACAGCCTCATTACTTTATAACTGACTCATTAATCATTGATATGAATAACATAACTCCACACATAACAGCCTCATTACTTTATAACTAACTCATTAATATCATCCAAGTTTCATCCCGCATCGCAATCCTCTTCATTGATCTGAATAACATAACTCCACACGTAACAGCCTCATTACTTTATAACTGACTCATTAATCATTGATATGAATAACATAACTCCACACATAACAGCCTCATTACTTTATAACTAACTCATTAATATCATCCAAGTTTCATCCCGCATCGCAATCCTCTTCATTGATCTGAATAACATAACTCCACACGTAACAGCCTCATTACTTTATAACTGACTCATTAATCATTGATATGAATAACATAACTCCACACATAACAGCCTCATTACTTTATAACTAACTCATTAATATCATCCAAGTTTCATCCCGCATCGCAATCCTCTTCATTGATCTGAATAACTTAACTCCACACGTAACAGCCTCATTACTTTATAACTGACTCATTAATCATTGATATGAATAACATAACTCCACACATAACAGCCTCATTACTTTATAACTAACTCATTAATATCATCCAAGTTTCATCCCGCATCGCAATCCTCTTCATTGATCTGAATAACATAACTCCACACGTAACAGCCTCATTACTTTATAACTGACTCATTAATCATTGATATGAATAACATAACTCCACACATAACAGCCTCATTACTTTATAACTAACTCATTAATATCATCCAAGTTTCATCCCGCATCGCAATCCTCTTCATTGATCTGAATAACTTAACTCCACACGTAACAGCCTCATTACTTTATAACTGACTCATTAATCATTGATATGAATAACATAACTCCACACATAACAACAACATTACTTTATAACTAACTCATAATATCATCCAAGTTTATCCCGCATCGCAATCCTCTTCATTGATCTGAATAACATAACTCCA
>JAVKPL010003978.1:20000-21111 GCA_032173675.1 Gastrolobium villosum
AAACCACCACCTATTCCAAAAAAAGAGCCTTCTGACCTGGAGCGTTTAGTCGGATCATTAGCACAAAGTACTAACACTTTAATGGAGGAAAGTAAGGCTAGTCAAAGAAGTACCAATGCTTTCATTGAGGAAAGTAGAGCTAATCAAAGAAGTACCAATGCTTTCATTGAGGAAAGCAGAGCTGATTCCAGAAATACAAAAGCTTCAATCAAGAACCTGGAATATCAGATTGGTCAACTAGCCCAACAATTATCTGATAGAGCTCCAGGTACCTTTCCTGGTAACACTACCACTAACCCCAAGGAAGATTGTTTGGTAGTTACAACTAGAAGTGGGAAAGTGGTATCATCACCACCAAAACCTATTGAGAAGGAAAAGAGGATTGAACAAGAGGAGAAACCTGAAAAAGAAAAAGAATCTCCTGAGGTATTGAAACCAACTGATGATGAGAAGGAGACAGCTACTCTTCCAAAAGAAAAATTTGAACTCAGTGAAGAGTATCTGCTGAAAATGGCACCTTATCCTGGAAGGTTGAAGCCAGAATTAAAAGCCAAGAGTTATGACAGATTTCTTGATCTTTTCAAGAAATTACATGTGAACATTCCGTTCGCTGAAGCATTGGCTAATATGCCAAACTACGCCAAATTCATGAAAGACCTCCTTTCCAGGAAGCAAAAGCTACAGGAATGCCAAACAGTTGCACTTAATGAGAAGTGCAGTGCTATTATTACTAGGAAGTTTCCTCCCAAACTTCGTGATCCTGGAAGCTTTAATATTGAAATTGAAATAGGAGACACAAAGATTGGCAAAGCTTTGTGTGATTTAGGGGCAAGTATTAATCTGATGCCCTTATCTGTTTGTAAAGCCTTAGGGATCACTGAATTAAAGCCTACTATGGTTTCTCTTCAGCTGGCTGATAGATCCTTGAGGAAACCAAGTGGAATAGTCGAAGATGTTCTGGTAAAAATTGACAAGTTCATCTTTCCGGCTGATTTCATTGTGCTTGATATGGAGGTTGAGAATGAAATGCCTCTCATATTGGGTAGACCTTTCCTGGCCACAGCCCGTGCAATGATTGATGTAGAACAGGGAAAGCTGGTGCTAAGGATGA
>JAVKPL010003979.1:0-21200 GCA_032173675.1 Gastrolobium villosum
GAAATTTGAGCATAAAATCAGTTAAACACTTTTGAAAGTGGAATTTAAGGATTATAACAAGATCCATTGCATTTTAGATGAGGAATAGTTCATTATTCTTCTCTTTTTGGCTTGAATTTACTTATGTGCTGACGGCACATCAAACAATTCCCAGATTTGAACGTTGCTGTCCCCAGCAATGTAATGAATCAGAAGAGAAACAAGATGAACTTCTGCAAAGAGACATCTGAGCATCTATATTTTAAGAATTTTAACTGCTATGCACTTATAACTTCATGGCAAAGAAAATCTGTGATAATACTTTTCAGTTTCATCAAGAATTTGGATCCCAGCTTGAATGTTTCTCACTAACATGCATATTTTTGTCACTCAGTGTTTGAGGGTTCTGCACTCAATCCCTCAATGTAGCAGTTAATCTTTGAGGTTTGAACATATTCTCAAATCCCTAAAAATAAGGAATCCATTTGCCATGCATCTACTGATCAAAAGGTCTTTGCAAGGTTGTAACTTGGCTTAGGCTAAGGTATGAATATTTGGGAAAGTAGCTAATTGTTACTGTATATGAGATTGAAGAACTATTAGTTGTTCATGCTCAGACACAATTTTACTTAGTTCTTCCTTTCCTATTCATATTTTTCTTTTTCTTCTTCCTTCCTGACCTTTTCCTGCTTTTTCTGTTGCTATGCAACTTTTCATTTGTTCTCTTTTATCTCAGCTTTTGTTTTTGTCAGCACTTCAACTTCCATGAACCTTTTTTTTTTTTTTTGAATTTTCTGTAATAAGTACTTCAATCTCATTCAAGGTATGTCAATAGGAAAAGAAGTCATGTGTCTTATGGTTGAATCCAATAAGAAATAACAGGCTAAGGCTCAAATGGGCTAGCAATGACAATTTCTTTGGACAGTTATTTGGCCAAGTAACTACAAGAAGGAACTGCCTTTATCATATCAGCCATGCACGCAAGCTAGAGAAACAATTCAAATTCAAGAAACCACTACAATGAGGTTTTCCTAATTTCTATTTTCAGCTCAATCCTCTATGCTGTTTTCCAAACCAGGATCTAACTTCCAGAATTCACATCAGGCATTATCTTAGAAAGATTTACCATGAAGTAACTATACAGATAAGCAGACATCATTCTCAAATCAAATGCACAAATGAATATTCACAGATATCATTGATTCATTCCAATTTAAGACTTGAAGCAACATGTCAAACCTGAGATTGCTTGCTTTGGAATTCAAGTTTTTTTTTTTTTTTAGATGCAAAACTGAAATGAAATGAGAAGGAAAACTAAAACTAAATTAAAACAGTAAATGTGTTAAGAGTCTCCCTTTTGTGTTCCACATCTAGCAATGTTTCGCATGTGCGGCATGCGACCCAATTCCCAGATTTAGAACATTGCTGTCCTCAGCAACAACTATTTTCAGCACAAAGTTCTCATTCTGTCAACTGGAACATGCACATCTTTGTTAATCAACAAAACAATTTTTTTTTTTTTTATCCAAAGATATTGCATCAAAAGGGAAAATCTTTCATCATATTGTCTTCCAACAAGATCAAATAAGGAAATTGACTTAAAAACATTAAAACTACAATTAAAAATTGTTTTTGAAAAGATAGAGGATCATCAGTAATCCTCCATGGTGTCATCATCAGCTGGGGGTGAAGAATGTGGATGCTGTGATCTGAAACTAGTGGTGTCAATCCCACGATCACTGCATAGTCTCTCAAGCATGCCCCGCATGAGCCTCTGCTCAATCGTCATGTCTTGCATCTGACGATCCAATCTCTGAAGAAGTACCATTTCTGCAGAAGGTGCTGATGCAGATGCAGATGCTGGAGCTGGTGGTGGTATTGGTTGCTGTCCACCCAAGGCACACGACGCCTTCCAGATGGAATGACGGTTGGACTCCGCCCTCATTGCATGAAAATTTGCTTGTGTAAGCTCCTTTTTTACTTTTACATCATCAGCCTCATCATTATCAATTTCCACCCCAGCTTCCAAGCAAAGTTGCTCTATCAAGGAGCTGTGGGCTAGATGGATCTCAGCTTTTTTCTGGGTGATGATGTAGACAATCCTTTCAGATAGTAGAGCGGCAATATCCAAATTCTCCTCACTCATGAGGGTATACAGCAGTGCCGCTCTCTCAACATTCACATCACTCATATTTGTAGAAGCTATGATTGTTGAGTTGATAAATGTATGCCAGAACATCGCTTCAGGGTTCAGATCCAACCTTTCCAATTTCTCAGGTACCCCTGGATTTCCACTTTTTGTTTTCCATGTGGCATAGGGATGGGTGATTGCACTTTTGATTCTTTCAGCAATCTCTGGCATATCCTCCCAATACAGTCCGGTTTCTTCAGAAGGTTGCATTCTGTTATAGGTTTGAGCAAAATAGCATGCTTTGCTCCTGTCAAAGCTGGTGCCCAGAAATGTCTCTATTACTGCGGGAGAGAAAGAAATCTCATGTCCCCGCACCCAACTTTTCCTTGTTGAGTCCACCATTTCCAAGTCAGCATTTGCACAAAACTCTTTGAGAATTGTACTTGAACTTGGACCAGCAAATCGCACCAGTTTGTTCCACCTTCTTCTTTCGGCTGTTATCCTGACCGGACAGTCACTATCCATAAAAACACTAACTTGTCTTTCCGAAATGATCTTCTTAGGTGCAAACCATTGATAGTACCGGTCTTGAGCCTCAGGGGACAAGAACCTAGTACTATCAAAAATGGAGGAAGAAGACGTTCGCGGCCTCTTTGTGCCAGCAGCACTACTGTCGCCTGTCTTCTTCCCTGGGCCAGTTCCTTTTGTGGTCTTTTTAACTTGCTTACCCTGCACTCAGAAAAGTCCCAACACCATAGAATTCAAGTATATCAGAAAATCATGAAGCATCCACCCAAACGTTCCATACCAATCTTAGAGACCAACTATCAAACACCTAGCATGCATTTTTATTTTTATATCTTACAGCCAAACACCCTCATCCTCATCTCCATGGAATATGTAAACAAAGCAACCATGAGAATAGAGAAGGGAGGAGGTAGAGAGAATCATGAGATAGGTGAAGGATCATAAGAGTTACCTTGTCTCCAGCCATTTGAAATCAAAAATTGAAACCTGATGGAGATGGACTGGCGATGCTCTGTGGTGGAGATGTGGTTGTCTTGATGATGATTGATTGACAGTGATGGAAGGGATGATATGGTGATTTGGGGATGGTGAGGAGAATAGAAGAGGAAGAGGGAGATGGAAGGAGTGACGGCAGTGAAAGGGTGAGGAGAGGAGAAGAGAAGGTTGGAAATGAGATGAATGTATGAGTGGTTTTAGGGTTTTTAATGAAAAACCCTCGACCTTTCAGATTCACGCTTGCAGCGTGAATCCCACGCTGTAAGCGTGAAGCTTTCTGACCATTCACGCTCCAAGCGTGACGGTTGACGCTCTCAGCGTGGAGGTCACTGGAAGTTCACGCTCCAAGCGTGACGGTTGACGCTCTCAGCGTGGAGGTCACTGGAAGTTCACGCTCCAAGCGTGACGGTCTTCAGCACCTTCACGCTCACAGCGTGACGGTTCCTATTCGTTCACGCTCTAAGCGTGGATCCCACGCTTTGAGCGTGGAACCTTCTGTTTTGTCACGCTGGAAGCGTGAAATTCACGCTGTCAGCGTGAAACCCCCTTTTTTTTTTTTTTTTTTTTTTTTTTTTACCCCTGTTGGGTTGCCTCCCAATGAGCGCTTGTTTAATGTCACGAGCCTGACAGAATCTTTCAAGATTTAGGAGAAGATAGAGGGACAGAAATTGTGTCTCTATAAATATCTCCACCATGATAAACTTTCAATCGACACCCATTGACCTTGAAAGGTCTTTCTATGTTAAGAGGGGAAATCTCAACTGTCCCATATGGGAATATCTTTTTAATCACAAAAGGACCAGACCAACGAGATTTTAACTTGCCCGGAAATAACCTTAATCGGGAGTTATATAAGAGTACCTGCTGTCCTGGCTTAAACTCCTTAGGCTGAATTCTTTTATCATGCCATTTCTTTGTCTTTTCTTTATAAATTCTGGCATTCTCATAAGCTCCTAGCCTAAACTCATCCAACTCGTTCAATTGCAGCAATCTTTTAGCATTAACTTTTGAGGGCTCAAAATTTAAAAATTTAATAGCCCACAAAGCCCTATGCTCCAATTCTACAGGAAGATGACAGGATTTACCATAAACCAATTGGAATGGTGACATACCTATTGGTGTTTTGAACGCAGTTCGGTATGCCCAAAGTGCATCATCCAGTTTCTTAATCCAATCCTTCCTTGAGTTATTCACTGTTTTTTCTAAAATCCTCTTCAGCTCTCTATTGGAGATTTCCACTTGTCCGCTAGTCTGAGGATGGTACGGTGTTGCCACCTTGTGAGTAACACCATATTTTGCAAGCAAACTCTCAAATTGCTTATTACAAAAATGGGTTCCTCCATCACTAATGATTGCACGAGGGACCCCAAAGCGGGTGAAAATATTCCTTCTTAAGAAGGAAATCACCACTCTTGCATCATTTGTGGGTGATGCAATTGCTTCTACCCACTTGGATACATAATCCACAGCCACTAAGATGTATTGATATGAGTAAGACTTAGGAAATGGTCCCATGAAGTCAATTCCCCATACATCAAAAAGTTCCACTTCTAATATACAGTTGAGAGGCATCTCATCCTTTCGTGAAATATTCCCAGTTCTCTGGCATCTATCACACTTCTCCACAAAATTCCGTGTATCTTTAAAGATTGTTGGCCAATAGTAGCCACTTTGCAATATTTTTTGCACGGTTCGGTTAGTTCCGAAATGACCCCCGTAATCAGATGCGTGGCAATGCCATAGAATATCCGATATCTCGAATTCAGCAACACACCTTCGAATAATACCATCAGCACATTGGAAATATAAGAATGGATTATCCCAATGGTACCTCCTTGCATCATGTAAGAATTTTTTCTTTTGTTGCCAAGTCAGATCATCTGGAATTGTACCAGCAGCTTTGTAATTTGCAAGATTTGCAAACCATGGATGCATTATTATTGCCATCACTTGTTCATCAGGGAAGAATTCATTGATCTCAACTTCAGGTCCTTCTTGTAATTGCTTATCTTGGATTCTTGACAGATGATCAGCAACTTTATTTTCCACTCCAATTTTGTCCCTAATTTCTAAATCAAACTCTTAAAACAAAAGCATCCATCGCAACAATCTTGGCTTTGCATCTTGCTTGCTCATTAAATGCTTAATAGCAGCATGATCAGTAAAAATAACAACTTTAGAGCCTATCAGGTAAGACCTAAATTTGTCCAATGCATAAACTACTGCAAGCATTTCTTTTTCAGTAGTGGCATAATTTGCTTGTGCCTCATTAAAGACTTTGCTTGCATAGTAAATAACATGTAACAATTTATTCTTACGCTGACCAAGGACTGCTCCCATAGCGTATGCGCTCGCATCGCACATGAGTTCAAAAGGAAGATTCCAATCTGGTGCTATCAGAACTGGTGCTGTGGTTAGCTTTTCTTTTAATGCATTGAATGCATCAAGACAAGCTTCATCAAACAGAAACTCTTTGTCTTTTACCAACAGCTGGCTAAGAGGTTTTGCAATTTTCGAGAAATCCTTGATGAATCTTCGATAAAATCCTGCATGACCTAAAAAACTTCGAACCCCATTAATGTTAACGGGAGGAGGAAGTTTTTCAATAAGCATCAACTTAGCCTTATCAACTTCAATGCCCTGTTTGGAAATCTTATGGCCCAATACTATGCCATCTTGTACCATAAAATGGCATTTTTCCCAATTAAGCACTAAATTAGTTTCCTGACATCGCTTCAAAACTTTAGCTAAATTAACTAAGCATGAATCAAAGCAGGAACCAAACACAGAAAAATCATCCATAAAAACCTCTAAAATTTTTTCTACCATATCAGAAAAGATAGAAAGCATACACCTTTGGAATGTTGCAGGTGCATTGCAGAGGCCAAATGGCATTCTTCTGTAAGCAAAGATTCCAAATGGGCATGTGAAAGCTGTCTTTTCCTGATCCTCTGGTGCTACTGGAATTTGATTGTATCCGGAATATCCATCCAAGAAACAATAAAAAGCGTGACCTGCTAATCTTTCCAGCATTTGATCAATAAATGGAAGAGGAAAATGATCCTTCCTGGTGGCTGAATTCAGCCTCCTATAATCTACACACATCCTCCAACCTGTGATAGTTCTTGTGGGAATCAGCTCATTCTTTTCATTTTTAATGACAGTTAATCCTCCCTTTTTAGGGACTGTCTGTACTGGACTTACCCAAGCAGTGTCAGAAATGGGGTAAATCATTCCAGCATCCATGAGTTTCATCACCTCTTTTCGAACTACTTCTTTCATTGTTGGGTTTAATCTTCTCTGAGGTTGCCTCAGTGGTTTGATATTATCTTCCATCAAAATCTTATGAGTACAGAAGGAAGGATTTATTCCCTTCAGATCAGAGATGGACCACCCAATAGCTGTCTTGTGTTCTTTAAGTATTTTCAATAGCTTCTCTTCTTCAGAAGGAGACAAATCTTTACTGATGATGACTGGGTAATCTTCTGTGTCTCCCAGAAAGGCATATTTAAGAGTGTGAGGTAACTCTTTTAATTCAACCTTTGGTGTTTTAGAGATTATTTCTTCTTCTTTTTCCAATACCTCAAAAACAGTTCCTTGCCTTTCTTGAGAAGCTTCTTCATCTAAGTCATTGAACTCTTCTTCATCTTCTATATCACCAATGTTCACTTCTTTGACTGCTTCTTCAATCACATCAAGTTTGAAACAGTCATTGTGGTCGGATGAGTTCTTCATAGCTTTGAACACGTTGATTGTAACTGTCTCATCATTCATACGTAGCTCGAGCTTTCCTTGTTCAACATCAATCATAGCTCTAGCCGTAGCTAAAAATGGCCTTCCAAGTAGAAGAGGTATTTCACTCTCTTCTTCCATATCCAACACAATGAAGTCTGCAGGGAAGATGAACCTGTCAACTTTGACAAGTACATCTTCAATGACTCCGTTAGGTTTTCTCAACGAACGATCTGCCAATTGTAAGGAAACCTTTGTTGGCTTTAGTTCAGAGATTCCTAAAGCTTTGCATAGTGAAAGTGGCATCAAGTTTATGCTTGCCCCAAGATCACATAATGCTCGACCCACATCAATGTTGCCTATAGCAATTGGGATGTTAAAGCTTCCTGGATCTTGAAGCTTTGGTGGAAACTTCTTTGTTATGATGGCACTACATTCTTCAGTTAGTGCAACTGTTTCACATTCCTGCAACTTATGTTTTCTAGACAATAAATCTTTCATAAACTTAGCATAATTTGGCATGTTAGCAAGAGCTTCAGCAAATGGAATATTAATATGCAGTTTTTTAAAAATATCTAAAAACCTGGCATACTGTTGTTTCTGCACTTGCTGCTTAAGCTTCATGGGATAAGGTACTTCCTGAAAACGAGAAAAATCATTTGTTGATTTTGGAGTCTCAACAGCTTTCTCCTTTTCCTTCTTCTTGTCTTGCTTTGCAGGTTCTTCATGCTCTTTGATTGATGGTTCTTCCTTTTCTCTACCTCCTTCAATGGTTCATCTACCTTTTTTGGCTGGACCATTTTAGGCTTTTCTTGAGGAGTGATCACAATTCCACTTCTAGTAACAATGGAATTACAATCCTCTTTGGGATTTGCAATTGTATCTCCAGGAAACTGCCCCGGGGTTCTGTCAGCTAATTGTTTGGACAGCTGTCCTATTTGAGTCTCCAGATTCCGAATGGAGGCATCTTGATTTTTGTGATAAGCCCTGGTTTCCTTCATGAAAGCACTTGTACTTTCCATGTGATCATTTGTAGTCTTAGAAAGCTGTAGCATGGCTTTCTCTAAATCAGATGGCTCTTTTTGTGGGAGAGGAGGAGGTTGTAGGAAGTTATTGGATTTATAATCCAAACCTCCCCCTTGATTTCTTCTTTGAAAATTGTTTCCTTGACCACTGTTCTGATTCCTTTGATATCCCTGATTGTTTTGTGGTGGCCTTGGATCATACCACACTCCATTAACCTGGAATGCATCAGCTCCCATAAGTGTGGGACACTCATTGGATTCATGGTCCTCCGTACAATACTCACAAGTAATTGAGTTAACTTGACTTGTGGATAATCGCATTTTGTCCAACTTAGCATTCATGTTTGCTAATTGTTGTGAAATCACCTTCTGTTCAGCTAAGGAAGCATCTTGATTTCCAAGTTGTAGAATTCCCCTTTTTACTTGAGCGTTGAGTGGACTGGACTTCTGTTGAAGCATTTTCATTTCGTGCCAGGTGGTCAATCAACTCTAAAGTTTCTGCTGCAGTCTTTCTTCCTATGGTTCCTCCAGCTGCACCATTGACAATCATTCTTGTGTCTGGTGTCATTCCATTGTAGAAAACCCTAACCTTCTTCTCATTTGGAAAGTCATATTGAGGGCACTTTCTGATCAATTCTTGGAATCTTGTCCATGCTGCACAAAGGGTCTCTCCCGGTTGTTGAATAAAATTGGTGATTTCATTCACCAACTTGTTGTATTTTTCCCGAGAGAAATGTTCAGCAAAGAACTTGGCTGCCAACTCATCCCATGTTCTTATGCTATTAGGGGGTTGTCGGTCCAACCACCTAAGACTCTTCCCTATTAATGCAAAAGGAAACAATCGGAGTCGGATTGCATCATCAGATACCCCATTATGTTTAGTGGTGTCACAGATTCTTAAAAATCTGTCCATGAAGTCATGAGGATCTTCATAATCTTCACCACCAAAAGGAGTCTTTTCCACCAGGTTGATGAGGGAAGGGTTGATATCAAAATTGTTGGCTTGAATATGAGGCCGGACAACACTAGAATTCGGCCTTGTAAACATAGGAGCCAAAATTGATTCCATCAACTCTGGTGCAGGAGGCTGATTGTTGGGACCTCCTCCATCATTATTATGGTTTGCCATATCTTTTGTGGTTTGCTCAGGTTCACTTATCGGGTCTTCCCAAATTATCTGCTTGGCAACTTTTCTTAATTTCCTTTCAGCTCTTGTGATTTCTGGATCAAACACAAGATCTTCAGGAGCAAGTCTACCTCGCATAAACTTAAAGAAGATGATCAGTAATACCTGTACAAATGCAGGTTAAGATAGAACAAACCCTAAAATGACAATTAAATAAAAACAATATTCAAGCTCAAAGATCAACGGTTATTTATAATATTGGAATTTACAATCCCCGGCAACGGCGCCAAAAACTTGTTGCGAACTCGGCAAGTATACCGATCGTTCCAAGTAATAAAAGTGATGAAGTAGAGTATCGTCTCCACAGGGATTGTAGACCAAGTACTATAATAACCAGTCCCCTTAAGTTGAATGGAAAAAGAGGGTAGCAATAATTGTTGGTTCAAAAACAAAAAGTAAATTAAAAAGTAAATTGCGTATTTTTAGGGTTTTCTTAAGAAAGAGATGAAGAGAGATTGAATTATAAGAGATTGTGAAAAACAATTGTGAAAAGATTGCAGTAAGAGTACGAACACCTGTCTGATCCCCACCTTGTAATCTGAATATAAATTTACAAATGAATTACTCTTTTGATCAAACGATTCACCATCTTTTATTTAATTGGTTAAGCCCTAATCCCTTAGTGATCTTAACCTTATTAACCCTATTAGAACCCTAATCCCTTAGTGATTCCTTTTCAGGTTAATCATGCAATTCGGTGAATCTTTCGCGTTTGCGGTTCATGTAGCCTATCCCTAGTGCGTACATGAACAGCTATTTTCCTCCTGTTCGGGAATTAGGATCCCAATATCCCTATTGTGAATCCTAACCCTGGTGATCTGTTAGAATGATCAGATCTAAAAGATCAATGAGATGAAGAGCGAAGGGAAATAGATGCAAAAGGATAAACATATATAAATCAGATCCAAACTACAAGGGGTTCACATTCAGGGTTGTGACCCTTACCACAATACTAAGATCTAGCCAACCATATTCATGGCTGATCTCAAATAAAATTCAACAAGAAAGTAAATTACAAGAATGAACGAAGAACGAACGACGAACAGCCTCCTCTCTCTCCAATGACGGTCTCTTCTAGGTTTTGAATTCAGTGTCCTTTTTCAGAATCTGCAACTCCTTATTTATAAGACCCACATTTCATCTTTTATTCCACTTTTGCCCTTTGATAGTTCAGCTGTAGCTTTTAAACCCACGCTTGCAGCGTCAATATCACGCTGTGAGCGTGGATGCCTCTGTAATCCCACGCTTGCAACGTCAATCTCACGCTGTGAGCGTGGATGCCTCTGTAATCCCACGCTTGCAGCGTCAATCTCACGCTTTGAGCGTGGATCTTACTCTTGGCCAATCCTCATTTTCCTTCCAGATTTGTTTGTTTTACCTGAAATTTGAGCATAAAATCAGTTAAACACTTTTGAAAGTGGACTTTAAGGATTACAACAAGATCCATTGCATTTTAGATGAGGAATAGTTCATTATTCTTCTCTTTTTGGCTTGAATTTACTTCTGTGCTGACGGCACATCAGTGGTGGATCTTGGATGTTGTGTTCTTCTCGTAGTGACTGCCATATTTCGCTTAAGGTATAGAAACTGCCTTCTATAGATCTTTGGTAAGAGAGTGGGAAGAGAAGTTTATAGTTTCCCATAGACGACGCTAATGTACCGTTGGGATCTATAAGCCCACTATGTTCTCTTTAGGGATGGAGTTACTATATGTGTGATACCTCTAGCACAGGTAAAGACCAAGCTATGCGGCACTGTCCCAAGTATGAATGCAACTGATGATTATGGGGGGGGGGGGGTTTGTGCGTGACTCAAGGTAAATGGGCAGAATAACAATACATAAGATGCCCTTCCTTGTATGCGGAGAGGGTATTTATAGGGGAAGGAGATGTTGATGCTGTGTGGGTTGGTGAGGAGGGGGTCAACCCACCTTGGGATTAGCTAAGGGTGGCAGACACTGCTATGATAGCAGTGATGCAGCCCCTGTACCTGGCGATGTCAGCTTGTGATGATGGGGTAGTTACCACTTATAGTATCTGGGGCAGTCTCCTAGGAAGTTGGAATCCCAAGATGAGGCATTTTGGTGTCTCACCTAGGGAGTGCAGTTGCCTTGAGGGTATAGAAGCTAAGGGTTGGTAGGGCTGACGTGGATAAGGGTAAAAGGTTTGGGCTTGAGCTATTGGGCCATTATGGCGTTGAACCATCCGGAATAATAACAATTCTTCATGTGTGTGATCTTGTATGCTTGATCAATGATATGAATGTCATATAATAGTCGTTAGATCAAGACAAGATCAACGATGAGGTGTCAAATTTTCCTTTGACACATGTGTCAAATGTCAAAGGATCCTGTCTTTTATATAATTACTTGTTTCAAATGATAATAATGTATTTTTTGTGCAAATTGAACTAAAAATGTTATAGTTTGAAAATCCCTATGATTATAAAAAATATTTCTCATCTACATATTTTATTTATTGTTTTAAACTCTGAGACTAGTATCCATGGATTGAGTTCATTTATATGGAGCAGGTCCGGAAATGTTTATATTAATCTACGATGACTGAGATACATCTATGGCGTAGAGAAATAAATGATATACGTGCACGGGAGGATTTTTACTTTTTTGTATTCGGAGGATTTTTACTTTGATATAGGAATACAAAAATCACTATCTATGTATAGCATTTTAAGCATATTCGCGCTGTTCACTTGTTCATCTTAACCTTTTCTTATTCGGTTTCCTTGTTTTGGGTAAAACCCATTCCTATTATAGCCTCTCTTGATTTTGAAGTTGGAACATTCTCACTGGAATCGCACGTAATCCTCAATCTTACAATGAGCTGTCGTTGCATTATGTTCCTCTACCTCCATGATAAACCTGTTCAACACAAAAATAAGCAATAGAATTCAGCCACGTTGCGTAATTACAAACGTGATGTTACGGTAGAATTCGTTCGAAGACCATCCCCCCATGCAAACCCTAAAAAAAAAAAAAAATGCAACCTTATAAAAGACCTCTCCAAACAAAGAAGCACAGCTGATAACCTGACCCGAGTCAACCGGCACCCTTCCGGTTCTCTCTAGGTACCAGGTCACCTACGCCATGCACGGCGGCGATAACAACGACAACAACAATCAGCTCCACCTCCGCGGCAGCAACGGAGACACCTTGGACCTCCGAAACCTCAAGGTGATCTCCGCCGTGGGACGCGGCGCCAAGGGCGTGGTGTTCCTCGCGAGAACCTACGACGCGTCGAAAGGGCAATGGCTGGCCCTGAAGGTGATATCTAAAGACCTGCTTCAGAAGAAGAACAACGGCGAGTGCAAGAGGGTCACGTTCGAACAGCAAATACTACGTCGTTTCGATCACCCGCTCTTGCCGCGGTTGAGAGGGGTTTTCGAGACCGAGAAACTCATTGGGTTCGCCATCGATTATTGCCATGGTGGGAATCTGCATTCCCTCCGGAAGAGGCAATCTGAGAAGATGTTCTCTGAAGAAGCTATAAGGTAACCCTTTTTCTCTCTTTCCGAGAAAATGTGTGAAAATCAAATTCTTTTTTGTCATTTTTGGGTTTTTGTATGAGTTTTCCATAAAGAACACGATTCTGGAAAATGGGCAAGGCTTAAAATTCAGATTAAGCTTTCAAGAATGATTTTTTTTTTGAAATTTTCTTTCCTTTTAGCAACACGTGTGGAAAATTAAAAACACAAAGGAAGAATCTTTCTTCGCTTTTTGTCGTTTAGTTCTGTTTGTATATTACTTTTTGAATAACGAACGTGATTTGAGAAATGGGTCGGGCTTAGAATTTTGGTTATTCTTTTAAAAAAGGTAAAAACTTCCTTCATTTTCACATCAACCAAGCATGCATTTTTGGATTGATTCGATTCGATTTTCTTTTCTTTTATGAAGGTTTTACGCTGTGGAATTGGTGCTAGCATTGGAGTACTTGCACAATTTTGGAGTGGTTTACAGGGATTTGAAGCCGGAGAACATCATGATTCAAGAAACGGGTCACATAATGCTCGTGGATTTCGACCTCTCCAAGAAGCTGAACCCAAAGTCACCGAACTCGCTGAGTTGCAACTCGTCCCCGGGTTCTGACTCGGTAGCTGAGAAGGACCGGAATAAGCGACGGTTCTCGCGGTTCTACTGTTACTGTCAGTCGGGGATATCGCCGAACGACTCGGAGAGTCAAGTTGAAACCAACTCAGCGCGTAGGAGCGAGTCAGACTCGGTGGAGAAGTCCAACTCGTTCGTCGGAACGGAGGATTACGTGGCACCAGAGGTTATTTTGGGCGAGGGACACAACTTCGGGGTTGATTGGTGGTCATTCGGCGTCCTTTTATATGAGATGCTCTACGGGACGACGCCGTTTAAGGGAGCAAATAGGAAAGAGACGTTTTGCCGGATTTTAACCAGGGAACCTGATCTGACAGGCGAAACGACCCCGTTGAGGGACCTGATTAGGAAGTTGCTTGTGAAAGATCCTGACCGTAGGATTGAGGTTGATGAAATCAAGAGGCACGGTTTCTTTAGAGGTGCGAATTGGGACACGGTTTTGCAAATTGCGCGTCCACCGTATATTCCTCAGAATGACGTTGAGGACAAAGTGGGGTTTTCAAGAAAAGATGTAGAGTGCTTTGTCCATAAAATATTTTTCCCAGACAACAATGGCACGGAAGAGAAAAGTAATGAGCTGGGGAAAAAGGATGGGAATGAGAAAAGTGACAATAATAATAAGAATGTGTGGGTTGACAAGGTGAATCAGAATTCCACTACGAACGAAAATTTTTTAATTTTTTAATTTTTTGATTTTGATGTATTTTTATTTTTAAAGTTTTATTGTCTGTCCTACATGTGAATCTTTTATCTTGACAATTAAAACTTTGTTGTCTGCTATACAATTTTTTTTATATTATATATTTGTTCATCAATTATTTGATTAATCTAATTTGATTTGGGTAGTACCACGTGGGCTAACACTTGTTAGACTTGATTAAATTGGAATAACTTTTTACCTATTATTCCATATACTTGGTGGTCTCCATTCATTTTTATTAGTTGATGGAGTTTTCCGCACACAAAAATATATATTAAATAGTATTAATCCTAGTAAAAATCTGTTACATTTCACAAAAACATCTTTATTAAAATTCAACTCAACTCTTTTTACTAGCTAAGTTATTCTTTTTCAATTTCTAAAATATTGCTGGCAACCTTTTAATATTTGTTGATCAAACCATTTTTGTATAATAAAAAATAGTCTTCATTTTAGCAGCCTGCAATCCATGAGTAAAGACTCTCGTAAAAAGAAGCAAAATATAAAGCATACTACTAATTGCAAGAAAAGGCAGGCAAAAAAATTTGATTTGCTATGAAGGTTACATCAATGTATTCTAGACAGATCTTCATCAAGTTTTGATTGATCATTTCTGAAATTTTTTTATTACTACTGAAGTAAATAGATATTACAAAGAAAGAGAAGGATATTATTATATTTAACTGTCCAATAGGAAGGTCTTCTATTTCTTCAATTTTCAAGTTCCCATCTCTTAAACAAAGGCACTGCACCAAAGAGATGCATGCAACACTCTGAATCATGCATATGACCCAACTAACATGCAAGAAAAAGTCTTAGGATCTGTTTGGAGCACCTAATAAATAAGACAGAATAGGATAATTTATCATATTTTACTTTTATCTCTTGTTTAGTGGGTCAATAGGATATGATTAGTTTATCCTATTGTCTCATTTTATCCTATCCAATACATGATTTCTTATCCTATGGGGAGAGCTGGGTTAGGATTCAACGGGATAAGATATCAATATTGGATACCCAATATATCATCACGTTACCTAATATATTCCCACACTACCCAATATATTTGTATTTATTGCATTATATCTTCTTTTTTCTTTTTCTTTTCTCCTTCTACATAATCTTATCATATTCTTAATTAAGTGCTCATCAAACACAAAACATGATATGAGCTTACCAGCCACATATCAAATCCTATCTTTGTCAACCTCATATCATATCCTATCTTCCACCAAACGAGCCCTTGTCATCATTATGACTTTACCAAAGAGCGGTAACTAGACGCTAGAATTAAATCCAAGATTTGATAGGTTCAAAGAATAATGGATTTGAATTGAGAGTTCCAATTTTTGGAAAGGGTAGAAAGACTTAAATTTGAAATCACATTAGTCGAATTTTAGAGTAAAACGATACTCTGTTGCATTATCATAAGTTTTCGTTAGCTAAAGTTATGGTCAAATAGATAAATGGATGAGATTATTAAAGATTTAAAATCTTGGAAAATTAATTTTCAAAATTCGTTTGTTTATTTGTACATATATTAACAATGGACAATATTGTAGAGGAGCCTCCAATACTTATGGACGTTATAATTGACACTGAAACACGTCAAATTGATAGTGAACCAGAGTCAGCCAAAAAAGGCATCTTTGAGACCAAAGAAGGCTAGGAAGAAGGCTGCTGATGAACCAACCAACCCTTTTAAAGTTAGCAGGAAAGGGAAATCTCTAAAATGTGGAAATTGTGATGCATGGGGACATAATGCTATAGGTTGTAAAGGCCCATTGAATTGCAACAAAATAATAAGGAAGAAAAAAAAACTTCAGGATAGAGGCGGAAGTACTAGTGAAGGCCTATCATCTCAAGGAACGGATGCAAACTATAATAACCCTCATATGTAGTTTGGATTTAATTATGAAGTAATAATTTTAATCATGAAATTGAGGAATAATTATAAGGAAAGTAAAAGAAAAAGAAATAAAGTCACCTTGGGTGAAAAAGGAGTTAAAATGACAATTAAGTGGTAGAAATGCGGGTAAATAAAGTTACCCTAAAGTGAAAAGTAAAATTATAAATATTACCTTAAAAGTATTCTGGACTAGTGTGCAATGTTGGAATGAGAGTTTAGTGAGTGTGATAGATAAACTTGTACCCACTTGAATTATTTAAACTTGCTTAAAAGGAAAAGAACACAATTCTTTTCTTATTTTCCTTCCTCCTCGTCGACGTCCTCTGTCTCTCAAACGAAGGAAGTTTTTTTTTCTTCTTCTTCAATTTATTCCAACCAAATCCTCAAGGAAATCAAAAGAAATCATTTCCATTCCTTCTCTCCATCTTGTTCTCCTTCCTCTTCCTCATCCCCTCAACTTGGTAGCTACATTTGAATGAGAGGGAAACATATTTTCAAGAACCCATGGCTGCCATTTTCGGATTTAAGGCTTGAGGAAGGGTTGTGATCTTGTTGGAAGCTTGGGATATCTTCTATTTAGTGATTTGAGGCTCCCAAGGTAATTACCCCAACTCCTTCTTGTGATTTTGGAGAATATGCATGATTTAGGGTTTATAAATTGAGATTAAATGGTATGAATAGTTTGAGGGTGATTTGTAGGTGAGCCCCTTTGTTAAATATGTTTGGGATTGGTTCTCATAAAAAGAAAAATTATGAAATGGCCGTTTAGGACACTTTGATAAGTTGAAATAAAAATCAAGTGTAGGCTTCTTGTATGTGTAGTCTTGGAAATTTAATGTGGTAGATTGGTATATAGGAATACTGATTGTATTCACATCTTGGAACTAGGTTGTGACTTTGTAAAAGATCGTGACTTTGTGGACACGAGAATTATTGGAGGACATTGCTTGCCAGGTAAGCTTTTGGTCCTTGGGGTTAATCCCCCGTTTGTTCCACCAGACTCCGAGGGAGGATGGTAGTTTGATATGGTATGTTGAAAATAAATTGTTATATGTTGCATATATATGTATGTATGTTTGTGTGTCACACAAGACGGTGTTTCCTTATGCATAGTATGAGACGATGTTTCCTCATACGGTATGTTGCAAGACGGTGTTTCCTTGCGTAATACATACTTGTTATATTCTCTGGCCAGTAAGATTATATTATTGCACACTGCATTTTCATACATATTCTGATGCATGCATGGATTTTTATACTGTGTTTATACCAGAAGTGAGCTTAGGGGTGGAGGAGCCCTCCAAGGGTCCCTAGCTTAATGAGGTAATTATATTATCTCACCCCGTGTTATGGGGATCACCATTTCAGGTACAGAAGCTGATGGTGCCGAGGCATCGCGTGGCAAGAGGCCAGATGAGAGATATTACTTGACATGATTGTCAGGGTCTCGTGGATACTTAGATTTGTACATGACATACCATATTTTGAGTTGTACATGCCATATAATTTTTTTTGAGAGCATAGGAGATGTCTATGCCATGTTGATAGTTTGTATATGCTGTTAGTTATGCATGCTCAGGTCTATGTTACTTATTTAATTGCATCTCTTTTGTTTATTTGATGTAATTATATAAGTAACATCATGAACATTATTTTGAGACAGTGTGATATTGAGATAGCCTATGCCATGGATGGCTAGGTAATATGGTATATGTCTGGATTATATTAAACTATCAATCAGGTGGAAATTATCATAGTGGGAATTATCCCCAGTAGTCCAAAATACAGAGGAAATGCTGTCCGTTTTATTTTGGCCATGGAAGTAAAAAAGTTTGCAATACATAAGGAAAAAGATAAAATTTATTTAGTTAGCTTCCGCATTAATTAAGTTGAGCATGCTGCGCTTACTATCATATGAATGCTAATTAACCGGCTGCAGACAAGGCGTTACATTTTATGGTATCAGAGCAGTTTTGAAAAGGGAATTCCTTGGTGTATTGCAATAACTGTGTTGTTATGAGTGGCTTTTAGGATTTTCTGTGATAATGCATGTGTAACCACTTAGTGTGGGCCTGATCAACTCATTCATTTGTGTAACATGTGCAGAGTCATGGTTCTTCCTATGAGACCTTCGACAACAGATGACGATCAGACAGATCCTACGTTAGCTACTTTGTTAAGATCTCGGAATACTGTTGGGGCAACTTCCAGTCAGCCTGATCCTATAGCTACTGCTTTGGCTGGTGTTCAGCAAGAGCTGGCTACTAGTAGGCAGGCTAATGAAACTCTTATGAAAACAAATCATGATATAATTGCTGCCAATCAAAATCTGATGAACCAGATGATGGCTGAGTTAAGAGCCATGAGAGATGGTAGAGCGGGGAATCAACCCCCACCACCACCGCCGCCGCCGCCGCCACCTCCTCCACCACATACTCCCATTCCATCTCTGCATACTCTCCATGAAGAGCATGGGGATGGAGAGGGTGAGGCTAGTCATCATGGTGATGCTACTGTTCATACTGGACAACAATCTGTTCACACGGTTGCAATGGATAATGTTAAGGCTAGAAAGACGATTAAATGCTTTCAGGAAGCATCAGCCGCCTACTTTTGAGGGTGGTTATGACCCTATTGTTGCTGCTACATGGTTGCAGGATCTAGAGAGGATTTTTAGGGTGATGGAATGTCCGGATAATCAGAGACTATTGTATGCTACTTATATGCTGAAAGGTGATGCTAGTGATTGGTGGCTAAATACTTCTCGCCCATTGGAATTGCAGGGTCACACTATTACATGGCCTTTGTTTGAGAGGCACTTTCTTGATAATTACTTTCCCCGAGAAGCTAGAGAAAGGAAGGAAGGTGAATATAATGATCTTGTGCAGGATGAAATGTCTGTTGATGAATATCTGGACAAATTCAATCAGTTGGCTAAGTATGCTCACTTCAGGAGAGCTATGCCAGATTCAGAGTCTTTAGCTGCAAAATTTCAAAGAGGGTTAAATGATAGAATTGCAGAAAGTCTTGTAGGTTGTGGTTCTAGAGATTTTCCTACCTTAATTAATCAATGCAGGGCTGTTGAGGATATTCACAGGAGGCGAAATAATAGAAATTCTAAAGAGTCTGATTCCAAGAAGTCCAATGGTTTAAATTACTGGAAGAACAAGAAATCTGATGATAAAAATAAGAATTTGCAGGTGAAACAGTCAGGTAATAAATTCAAGAAAACTGGTTCTTCTGAGAGACCACCGACCCCTAAGTGTATTGGTTGTGGTAAGGAGCATAGAGGACCGTGTGCCACAGGACAAGTGATTTGTTATAAATGTGGCAAGACTGGCCACTACTCCAGAGATTGTCCTCAGAGAGATGTCAGGGTTGCACCTCTTCAGATGGTTCCTACTCCAGTTGTCCCCGAGTCTCAGACTGTGGGACGGGTTTATGCTATCACTTAGCAGCAGGCGGATAAAGCGCCTAATTTGGTAAAAGGTACGATCTATATTAATGGTTTTGATATAGATGTGTTATTTGATACAGGGGCCACTCATTCTTGCATATCTGATTTTATGGCTGTGGGCTTGAATTTGCCAACGTATGAAATTTCTCCTCATATGAAAGTAACTACAGCTACGGGAGAAAAATGCAGTACTTCTGATATATGCAAGGATGTTGAATTTAAGTATGAGGGCCGAGACTATGTAATTGACTTTATCTGTCTAACCATGGTTAGTCTCCAAGTCATCTTGGGTATGGACTGGCTTTCTAAAAATTGTGCAGTGATTGACTGTTGTGGTAAGAAACTAGTGATGATATCTGAGGAGTCTGCTACTAGTTCCTCTCCTTGTATATCAATACATCAGGCTAGACGGGCCTTGGTGGAGGGAGCATTAGGCTATATATGGTTGGGAAGATTAGTGAGCAGTAGTACTCAGGATAAGATTGCTGATATCCCAATCGTAAATGAATTTATGGATGTATTTCCAGATGAGATTCCAAATCTTCCACCAGAGAGAGAAATAGAGTTCTCTATTGAATTGTTGCCTGGTGTGGGGCCCATTTCTATGGCTCCATATCGGATGTCTCCTCTGGAATTGGCTGAATTGAAGAAACAAATTGAGGAGTTGTTGGCTAAGCAGTTCATCCGACCTAGTGTGTCCCCGTGGGGAGCCCCAGTCTTATTTGTTAAGAAGAAGGATGGAACCATGAGACTTGTGACCGACTACAGGCAATTAAATAAAGTGACTGTAAAGAACAAGTATCCTCTCCCTCGCATAGATGATTTGCTTGATCAGTTGAGGGGTGCTTGTGTCTTATCAAAAATTGATTTGAGGTCAGGTTATCATCAGATCCGAGTTAAGTCGGATGATATTCCGAAGACTGCATTCAGGTCTAGATACGGACATTATGAGTACTAAGTAATTCCTTTTGGTCTCACTAATGCTCCGGCAGTGTTTATGGACTATATGAATCGTTTGTTCAAGCCATATTTGGATCAATTTGTGGTTGTTTTCATAGATGATATTCTGATATATTCTAAGAATAACAAGGAGCATGCAAACCACCTTAGGATTGTTCTGCAAGTGTTGAAGGATAATCAATTGTATGCCAAGTTTTCCAAGTGTGAATTCTGGTTGTCAAAGGTTCAGTTTTTGGGTCATGTAATATCTGCTGACGGTGTGGCAGTGGACCCTAGTAAAATAGAGGCCGTGATGGATTGGGAAAAGCCTAAGACTGTTTCCGAAGTTCGAAGTTTTCTGGGACTAGCCGGTTATTACCGAAGATTTATTGAGGGGTTTTCTACAATGGTTTTACCATTGACCCGCTTGACTAGAAAGGAGATCTCATTCGTGTGGACTCAGGAGTGCGAAAACTGTTTTCATGCACTAAAAGAAAAGTTGACGACTGCTCCAATATTGACCCTTCCCGATCCTGAGCGTACTTTTGAGGTCTATTGTGATGCCTCAGGGAAAGGTTTGGGATGTGTCCTGATGCAGGATAGGAGAGTTGTTGCATATGCTTCTAGGCAGTTGAAACCGCATGAGGAGAATTACCCTACGCATGATTTAGAGCTAGCAGCCATAGTGTTTGCCCTGAAAATATGGCGACACTTTCTATATGGTGCTAATTTCTTAGTGTATAGCGATCACAAAAGTCTGAAGTATCTGTTTGACCAGAAAGAGTTGAACATGAGGCAAAGGAGATGGATGGAGTTCCTAAAGGACTATGAATTTGAACTAAAATATCATCTGGGTAAGGCTAATGTTGTAGCTAATGCCTTGAGCAGGAAATCTGCTGTGACTGTAAATCTGATGATTGAAGAATATAAGTTGATTGAAAACTTTAGAAATCTGACGCGGTGGTCAAGCAATACGTAACTGAACGAGATGAAAAC
>JAVKPL010003980.1:0-209073 GCA_032173675.1 Gastrolobium villosum
ATCAGTATAGGTGCTGCACAGACAGATTATACACCGCTCCCGCATTCTGACCCAGGAGACACCTTTGACTCTGATGATGAGGCGACCGCATCTTTTGTGGAGTCATGATTTGCAGTTTTCCTGCTGTTATTTTATTTTTCTTTTTCAGTATCTGGGTTATTTTGTTGGTACATTTATATTGGTTATTTTGTAATCTGTTACTGTACATTGAGATTTCACTGTTTGTAGATACACATTTCTGATAGTACTGATGCTATTAACTGTATGTGAATGTGTTTCAGTGATCCACTGTTGTTTTAGATTTAAATTAGTTGCTGGGGACAGTAACGTTTAAATCTGGGAATTGTGGGTGTGATGTGATCGAATGGCAAGTGAATACTGCATGGAGAGGTCACACGAGTGGATGAGCCAAAACAGGGAACATCTCAATCTCTTTTCTTTAGTTTTTCTTACTGTGAATAATTTTTAGTGTAGTCTAGAATTAGGATAAATTTTTTTCTTTTTTCTTTTATGAAATTTCATGAGGATTTGATTGATCAGAGTTTTAGATGATTGATCAAATTAAGGATACAATCTTATGCCTTGCATGTTGATAAATGAAATGATTGCATGATTCATTCAATGTGTAAGAGTAGAGAGATTAGTTGTGATGCATAGAGAGGAAGTCAAGCATGCACTCTGAACTGTGAGGAAATTGAGCCTATACAGAAATTTTTGTTCAGAGAGCATTTCACTGCATGAGTAACTCTAGAACTTGCCTTTTTTCTTGTTTGAAATGGTTGATGATGCATAAGGTAGAGGAATTTCCTTCTTGAACCAGAAAGTTAAATGGTCAACCCTTAAGTGCCTGTTGCATGAACCTTTGAGCCTAATCTGTTGTTAATGTACTCTCACATCCATTCCTTTCGACTGAAAAGTTCAGATAAGTGATAAGGGGTGGAGTGTTGTGTGGGAAGTAAGGTATCTTTGCAATAAGTGAATGAAAAAGGTGTTTGAAACATGAGAAATAAGGAAAGAAAAAAAAAAGGGTTGTGGAACACAAAGTGTTTGAGTTTTTTGGAGGAGGTAAAGTGAAATGTTAAAAGACACAAAGTGTCTGAAAGAAAAAGGACAGAAAGAAAATTTTTGTTAAAGACACAAAGTGTAAGGAAGAAAAGGAGGAAGAAAGTCAAAGAATGAAAAGGAAAAAAGATTGGGGAATTAGGAAGGAAATGACAAATAGTGTGATTCCCCCTTATCTGAATCTAATTCATTTGATCTTAACTTTTCCTGCCACAGAAAGCCTTACCTCTAGTCAAGCCATACACCAAGCCTCATTGCTAACCATGTTAAGACCTTTTTGATCTGCCTTATAGATCATTTATGCCATGAATAATGAGAATGGGGGCAAGCCTATGGAAGTTTGAGTGCAGTGAAGAATGAGTGACATGTTGATCCCTAAACACTAGTGTGTAAGAGAGTTAAATTCTCACAATTTTTTAGAAGATCCTAGTGAGGGGGTGTGTTGCTTGAGAGTCTCTGTATGTCATATGTACTAATTTGTTGAAAAGCATATCGGATGTTGTGCAAGTCATGAGAAATAAGAGACTGCATGGTTGTAAGTTGTATCAATGTGATCCCTTGTTGAATTCAGTCTATCCTCATGAGTTTCATTTGTAAGAATATGGAATCCCTCTTGTTGCAAGTGCATTACTGAGGACAGCAATGTCCAAATCTGGGAATTTTGATAAACCCCTGGTTCATCAGGTTTTTCAGCTCAAATTAGGATTAATTTGTATGAATAATTGGTTGAATATGGAGGTTAATGTCTTAGAATTTCCTAAATTGCAAGTTCTGAGAGCTTTGTGAAAATCTATATTGTCTTGCAGGGAAAAGAAGCCCAAAGAGCATCAAAAGAAGGAAGAAGATTCTGGAGGAGAAAAATTGCCTAAGTGTTGAGCGCTAAAATGGCCACACTGACCGTTTTAGCGCGCTGCTGTAGTCGAAGGAGGAAGTTGCTGGTGCTGAGCGCTAAAACGTCCACACAGACCATTTTAGCGCGCTGCTGCAAATCAGAATTGGAAGCCTCTAGAGCTCAGCGCTAAAACGCTTACATTGAGCGTTTTAGCGCTCGAATGTGCAATTCTTCCCTGTTCTGAAACGCTAAAACGTTCAAATCAAACGTTTTAGCATTGGAGTCAGTTGAAAGCAGTTGGAGGTTATCAGCCATGGACGCTAAAACGCTCATTCAGACCGTTTTTGTAACGCCCTCCCTTGTATGCATCCAAGAGAGTCGTTTGCTAAGCGGAATTAGAGTCTTTAACGTCACATAAGCTAACAGAGATTCTTATATATAAATTCAAATCCGAAAAGCGTTTCTACATTCTTAACACCTCTGTTGGGACGCTAAAAAATATTTCAAGTGTTTTAGAAAGAGCACGTTGGGGGCTTCGCGTGCATATAAAATAATAGTAAATCGGAGTTCGTTTGCTCATAAAAACACCACCCGTAAGGTGCACTGTAAAAATTTCAGCACTTAAGTCTTTCAAAAATTCCTTTCACAAACGTTTCCAAAACAGCCGCTGTTCATAATAGTTCAAGGTAAACTAGAGGTGATAAGTCTACAGTCATCCAAGAGTATTAAAATATTAAGCATTACAGTCATCCAATCAATCAAACAGCAACAGTAAAAATCCATGCATCAGCAAGCAACAGCAAACTTCACTCCTTCAAATGCTTTTACGTCCTCCTGCCATTTTGGAAAATAGCAGTCCCAAAGGGGTGAGAATAATCCCAGTAGTGTGGCAACAAAACCAATAATATAACAGTATTAACTAGGCACAAAATCATAAACAGTCACTTCAACATATCCTTGTTCCTTTTCCTTTTTCCTTTTCATCATATTCATATATATTGCGTATATAACGCCTTTCCTTTTCATCATATTCATAGATATTGCGTATATAACGCCTTTCCTTTGCGCTTTTAGCACCGTCGTGCGTGCACTTCACAGTGGAATCAATATACCTGGCACCTGAGCTCCCTGTGGATTCCAACTGTGGGCCTATGCGGACTGATGCCAAGTGTCCCATACCCTGGTACCTTAGGGATGCCTATATGATGCTTGCTCAAACACATGGTCCTGTACATAACTATTCTAAAAAGCAAGGCCTATATGATCTTGGTACATGCATGCCATGCTATGCTTTCACACACAAAACGTACAAAAATGCGGTATGATGTAAGGTGCATGCTTATATACCTTTCATATAGCCATCACGGCACATATACTTTTCATATACGTTATGCTGCCATATAACAACTTTACCTCATAATCATATGGCCATCACGGCACATTTCTATAGTCATCACGGCACATTTTGGGCACATTTCTATAGTCATCACAGCATCATGTCACAACTTTATACCAGTAGTCAATAGTCACATTAGGTAATATCGCCTGACACTTACCTTGAGTGCTTTAAATAATACCAAACAGCAGCGAAGTATCTCACTTCTTAAGCGCACCTAAATCAATTACAACCAATCATTTACAGTGGCGATTTACAACAGAAACAGTGAGCATACAGCAGCGTTTTACAGTGGAAAACAGTGAGCATACAGCAGCGTTTTTACGGCAGAAAACAGTGACGTTTGTTCTTAAAACAGTGAGCAGAAAACAGTGACGTTTTCCTTAAAAACAGTGGGCAGAAACAGTGACGTTTTCCTTAAAAACAGTGAGCAGAAACAGTGACGTTTTACAGCAGGAAAACAGTAGCACCTTACAGCAGAACAGTGAACGTTTTCAAACAGAAACAGTGGCATTTTGGACATCAAACAGTGGCAGAACAGTGGCATTAGACAGTGGCAGAAACAGTGGCATTTGAACGTTAAAATAGTGACATAAATAGTGGCATTTGAACATCAAAACAGTGGCATAAGTAGTGTTATTTGCATATCAAAACAGTGGCATGAATGGTAACATTTGATCATCAAAACAGTGGCATTAGTGGTGATATTTGAGCATTAAAACAGTGGCATAAATGGTAACATTTGATCATCAAAACAGTGGCATTAGTGGTGATATTTGAACGTTAAAATAGTGGCATAATTAGGAGTATTTGAACACCAATACAGTGGCATAAAGAGTGGTGTTTGAACATCAATATGGAGGTCATTTTATGCAGAAACAGTGGCACATTAAGTACTAAAACAGTGTGCATTTTTTGTGCAGAAATAGTGGCACATTAGATACTAAAACAGTGAGCATTTTAGTGCAGAAACAGTGGCATGTGAGGCACTAAAACAGTGAGCATTTTATCCTCAAAACAGTGGCACTTTTATACAAAGCAGTGGCATCAAAATGGTGTTCTTGTCAAACCGAAACAGTGACATATTTACCCTCAAAACAGTGGTAGATTCATTCCAAAACAGTGGCATTAACTCAAACATAACCATGGGACTTTCATTCCATTATATCATGCAATGTGCTATAAGGCTTAAAGAAAATCTCATGCAATAATGAAAACACACAAGTATCATCAAGTAGCTCCATCCTTATTCCTTCACCATGCTCATTCAAGAATCCAACACAAAATAGAACCAAGTAGACATCTCATGCACACACATGGTTTCACACAATGTAAAAGGTCTAAGTTCTAGGCTTACCTCTTGTAGCACACACTTCTTGCTCACACACCACACCTTTCTAGTTCTACCAACAACAAGTTCACCCTTCCTAGAGATGGCTTGTGCGCTCAAATGGTGAGGAGGAACAACTTGGACAGCTTCCAAAGGTGAGTAACAAGGCTGGACAGTGAGGGAAAAGAGAGGAAAACTCACACTTCTCTTGGTGTATAGGCCACGGTTGGATGGTGAGGGAAGAAGAGAGTTGCCAAGGTTTATCTTTCTCCAAGAGTTCTTGCAATGATCGGCTAGGAGAGTGAGGGAAGAGAGGGGAGTTGGCTGAATGTGCAAAGTGAGGAAAAGCTCCTCTTGTGCGCATAACTTAAAGAGAAAGTGAGGGGAGGTTGCAATGATGAAACCTTATGGCAAATCTGGTTTCTTGTGGAGGTGGGACTGCACACTTGGTCAAAACAAGCAAGGGGTTTGCTTCTTGTATACACTATGCGCATGCAAGGAGGGTGGAGGGGAGTTGTCATCATGAGCACATGCTAGGTAGTTCTCTTGGTCAACACTCAATGCAGATTTTGTGTCATAAAAATCTGATTTAGGACCTCTCCATGTGCGCCTAAATGAGGAAGGATGCAGCCCAAAATAATGCTAAGGAGTACATGTGTCTTCCATGCAATGAAGTTGAATTCAAATGGTGCACAAGCTAAGGTGATGTGGCGGTCATGCAAGGGGTGTGTTGGAAGATTTTCTAAGTCTTATCTACTCTCTTTTGCGCATGAAATGAGTGGGAAAGATTACTCTTGCCATGTGAAAGTTTCTTGATACACAAGACAACCTTGTTGGACAAGGCTTAGGGGAGATAAGAATGGTTACAACTTTGGGCTGAACATGATTGATCCAAGACCTCCTTGGGCCATCGGCCAACACACACAAAGGACCCAACAAGACAAGTCCAAAGGTTACACACAAAGGATCCAACAAGACAAGTCCAAAGGTGATAAGTCCACACACACTAGCCCACTTCCCAAGCCCTTTAAACACCAAAGCCTTATACACACAATCAAATTACTCATATGATTTTAATAAAAGTTTCACATGCCTACATATGCACTCTCCTATGATTTTAATTTAAATACTTACCTTAGTCTCATCCAAGGATAAAGATCAAACAATTCGCAAGCCATCAAACATACACATGCATCTATCTCATTATAACACTTATGTATTTTACTAATTATGTGGGATGTTACACTCTCCCCACCAAATAGGAATTTTGTCCGCAAAATAAACTTACTTAAGAGCTAAACAGTTCTGGATAGCGTTTCCGAATGTCGTCCTCGCGCTCCCAAGTAGCTTCAGCTGCCGATCTGTTGTTCCATAATACTTTCACCAAAGGAATCTCTTTAGAACGGAGTCGCTTGATGGATCTTTCAAGAATTTGGAACGGTTGCACTTGATACGTCAGATTGTCTTTTAATTCCACTTCTTCCGGCTGTAACACGTGAGATGGATCGGAGAGATATCTCCGTAACTGCGACATATGAAATACATTGTGGATCCCTGACAGATTTGGTGGTAAAGCCAACCGGTATGCAGACTCTCCAATCCGGTCCATAATCAGATATGGTCCTAAGTACCGTGGACTTAACTTCTTTACTCCCATTCTCCTTCTGAGTCCCGATGTAGGTGTGATTCTCAAAAATACATGGTCTCCGACTTCGAAAGATAAGGGCTTATGACGCTTGTCGTAATAACTCTTCTGTCTGGCCTGAGCCCTCTGCATATTTTCTCGAATCTTCTTTACTTGTTCGGATGTTTCTTGAATTAGATCAGGTCCTAACATACTTCGCTCACCCACTTCAGTCCAGCATAAAGGGGATCTGCATTTTCTCCCATATAAAGCTTCATACGGTGCCATCTGAATACTGGAGTGGTAACTGTTGTTGTAAGCAAACTCAATCAAAGAAAGATAATTATCCCAGCTGCCTCCTAACTCCAAAACGCATGCTCGCAACATGTCCTCTAAAGCTTGAATGGTGCGTTCTGTCTGTCCATCGGTCTGCGGATGGTAAGCAGTACTCAATCTCAAGTGGGTCCCTAATGCTCTTTGAAAAGATTCCCAGAACTTAGACGTAAACTTGGGATCACGATCACTGACAATACTAGTAGGAACTCCGTGCAGCTTCACAATCTCCTGCAGATAAATTCTAGCAAGCCTCTCCGTATTATATGTGGTTCTAACACGCAAGAAATGAGCTGACTTCGTTAAACGATCAACAATTACCCAGATAGAATCATATCCTTCTCGCGTCCGAGGAAGTCCAACTACAAAATCCATCGCAATACTGTCCCACTTCCATTCGGGAATCTCCAAAGGTTGGAGGAGTCCCGAGGGTTTCTGATGTTCGTACTTTACCTTCTGACAAGTTAGGCATCGAGATACATACTCAGCAATATCACGCTTCATACCCGGCCACCAAAATGAGGTCTTCAAATCATGGTACATCTTCGTGGCTCCAGGATGAACGGCACACTTACCCTTATGAGCCTCCTGCAAAACTTCTTGCTTCAACTCTTCATTCGGCACAACTAACCGGCCTTGGAATCTCCAAGTATCATTCTCATCCTTTACAACATCTTGGTTGCCAACCAAATCGCGGACTAACTCTTCATCTTTCTGAGCCTCCTTAATTCTACTGATCAATTCATTCTCCACCTTTATATTTCCCAATCTTATGCTATGCTCTCTCTCATCTACAGATAAGTTCAAGTCTCGAAAGGCCTCAAACAATTTTAGTTCTTCCATCATCAGAGTTGCAGTGTGCAGTGTCTTCCTACTCAGGGCGTCAGCTACCACGTTTGCCTTCCCCGGGTGGCATTTAAGTTCAAACTCATAGTCCTTCAGAAATTCCATCCACCGTCGTTGCCGCATATTCAGCTCCTTCTGATCAAACAAGTACTTCAGACTCTTATGATCGCTGAACACGTCAAACTGCGAACCATACAAGTGGTGCCTCCAGATTTTAAGTGCGAACACTATAGCTGCTAACTCCAAATCGTGCGTAGGATAATTTTCTTCGTGAGGCTTTAGTTGTCGAGAAGCATAAGCTACCGCCATACGATCCTGCATCAACACGCATCCAAGTCCTTTCAGCGACGCATCACAGTATACTTCGAACTTTCGGGTAGGATCCGGAATCGTGAGTACGGGAGCACTTGTTAACCTGCTCTTCAGTTCCATGAAACATTCTTCACAAGCTTCAGTCCACTCAAAAGGCTTATCCTTCCGAGTGAGACGGGTAAGAGGTTGCACTATCTGAGAGAAATTCTGGATAAACCTTCGATAATATCCAGCAAGACCTAAGAAACTTCTTACTTCGGTGACAGTCTTGGGTCGTTCCCAATTCATGACAGCTTCAACCTTGCTGGGGTCCACCGCAATACCTTCTGTTGAAATGACATGGCCCAGAAACTGGACCTCTTTAAGCCAAAACTCGCACTTCGACCACTTCGCGTACAACTGCTTCTCTTTCACGATTTGCAAGACAATCCTCAAATGTTCCGCATGCAGCTCTTCATTAGCAGAGTAAATCAGAATATCGTCGATAAACACAATAACAAACTGATCTAGGAATGGGCGGAAGATGCGGTTCATGTAGTCCATGAATACCGCTGGAGCATTTGTAAGTCCGAATGGGATCACCTGATATTCGTAGTGCCCATAACGAGTCCTAAAAGCTGTTTTCGGAATATCCTCCGGTTTGACCCGGATCTGATGGTATCCCGATCGTAAATCTATCTTGGAAAAGACTCTGGCTCCTCTCAGCTGGTCCATCAAATCGTCGATCCTCGGTAGCGGATACTTATTCTTCACCGTAACTTTGTTCAGCTGCCGGTAATCTACACACAGACGTAGACTACCATCCTTCTTCTTAATCAAGATGGCTGGAGCACCCCATGGAGAGGTACTCGGTCTGATGAATTCCTTTGCCAAGAGTTCTTCTATCTGCTTCTTCAACTCACGAAGTTCCAACGGCGCCATGTGATACGGAGCAATGGAGATTGGTCCAACTCCAGGAACAAGTTCGATGGAAAATTCTATTTCCCTATGAGGAGGCAATCGAGGTATTTCATCCGGGAATACCTCCTCGAATTCTCTAACTACAGGTACATTCTGGATTTGATTGTCAACCGAGGTCTCAGCCTCGATCGACAAAAGATACCCTGCTGCTCCCTTGCGGAGCTCTTTTCTAACTTGTAATAAAGAAATGAGAGAGAAAGGTTGAAAATTACCATCTTTCGCTTCCAGTGTGAACACCCGTGCTTGCGTAGGTTGTGGATTAGTGTTCCGGGGGCATTCGTAAGCAAAATGTCCTTGCTGGCCACATCTAAAACATGCATTGTTGCTCTTGCGACAAACTCCAAAGTGGTTCTTTCCACGCGTAGCACAAACAGTCGCACCCTGCCGTCCAGTCGACGATTGACCAACAGTATTGCTTCTCTTAAAATTTCCAGGCCGCGCCTGCAACTGCGGACCTCTGCCTCGACCCCTACCAGGTGCCGTCCTGAAGAATCTGCCTGCTCTGTTTCCTCCGTGGAATTGTGCTGGTTGCTTATTCAAATTCTTGGCCTCGTTAATGATTCCTTCTGCCTGACGACTCTGATTGATGAGCTCCGGAAGTGTACGATTAGCCGTCGTCAAAATGAGCTTACGAATTTCCGGATGTAATCCGCTTTCGAACTTCTCCACCTGCCATTCCTCATCATAAATGTTCCGGTCAAAGTTGGCGTACTCGATCAGCTGCCCAAATTTTGCAATGTACTCATTGACCGACATGTTATCCTGCCTAAGTGACAGCAGTTCAGTGTGCTTCATTCTTCTCATTGCCTTAGGAAAATACTTATCCAAAAATACTTGTCTGAATACGGCCCACGTCAGTTCAACGTCCTGAGCTCTCAGCAGAGCCCTCGCACCAGTCCACCATGTTAAAGCTTCTCCCATCAGCTGGTACGATGCGTAATCGGTCTTCTGCGCTTCCGGGCATGCCATGCGTTCGAAAATGTGCTCGATCATCTGCAGCCACTTCGCTGTAGCCTCAGGGTTGTCTTCACCCTCAAAGATAGGTGGTTGGAAGTTGCGGAAGTCTTTCAACCTCCGACGGGCAATTTCTTTTGCATTGTCATGCAGTGGGGGTGGGTTCTGGTTCTGTTGCCTATGGTCGCGCCATTCTTGGCTCATATTCTGAATAAACGTTGCCAGTCCCCCAATGGTAGTGATAAGATCCTCTTCCGCATCGCCAGACCTTCCCCGAGTTGAACCGCGACCACCTGCCATGATTCTGCACTCACAATATCATGAAATGAGTTGATCAGGCTCACCGCAAGTTATTTATGGCAGCAGTCCCAAGTAGGTACTCGGGTTCAATTCGGACAAGTTAACTATGCATCCGTGTCTTTTCACAGAACGGTCTTAACAATCTAACTATACTAGCTAACATATATCCAAACGACTATAGCATATTTAGACAGTCAATCAGCAGATAAACACAATCAACAATCAATTCAATCAATCACAAGCAAATCCATGGATCAAACTGCTCTGATACCAATTAGTGTAACGCCCTCCCTTGTATGCATCCAAGAGAGTCGTGTGCTAAGCGGAATTAGAGTCTTTAACGTCACATAAGCTAACAGAGATTCTTATATATAAATTCAAATCCGAAAAGCGTTTCTACATTCTTAACACCTCTGTTGGGACGATAAAAAATATTTCAAGTGTTTTAGAAAGAGCACGTTGGGGGCTTCACGTGCATATAAAATAATAGTAAATCGGAGTTCGTTTGCTCATAAAAACACCACCCGTAAGGTGCACTGTAAAAATTTCAGCACTTAAGTCTTTCAAAAATTCCTTTCACAAACGTTTCCAAAACAGCCGCTGTTCATAATAGTTCAAGGTAAACTAGAGGTGATAAGTCTACAGTCATCCAAGAGTATTAAAATATTAAGCATTACAGTCATCCAATCAATCAAACAGCAACAGTAAAAATCCATGCATCAGCAAGCAACAACAAACTTCACTCCTTCAAATGCTTTTACGTCCTCCTGCCATTTTGGAAAATAGCAGCCCCAAAGGGGTGAGAATAATCCCAGTAGTGTGGCAACAAAACCAATAATATAACAGTATTAACTAGGCACAAAATCATAAACAGTCACTTTAACATATCCTTGTTCCTTTTCCTTTTTCCTTTTCATCATATTCATATATATTGCGTATATAACGCCTTTCCTTTTCATCATATTCATAGATATTGCGTATATAACGCCTTTCCTTTGCGCTTTTAGCACCGTCGTGCGCGCACTTCACAGTGGAATCAATATACCTGGCACCTGAGCTCCCTGTGGATTCCAACTGTGGGCCTATGCGGACTGATGCCAAGTGTCCCATACCCTGGTACCTTAGGGATGCCTATATGATGCTTGCTCAAACACATGGTCCTGTACATAACTATTCTAAAAAGCAAGGCCTATATGATCTTGGTACATGCATGCCATGCTATGCTTTCACACACAAAACGTACAAAAATGCGGTATGATGTAAGGTGCATGCTTATATACCTTTCATATAGCCATCACGACACATATACTTTTCATATACGTTATGCTGCCACATAACAACTTTACCTCATAATCATATGGCCATCACGGCACATTTCTATAGCCATCACGGCACATTTTTGGCAGTTTTCTTTCATAATAAGGAGCATATTACTTTTACGGAGTATGGAGCATCATGTCACAACTTTATACCAGTAGTCAATAGTCACATTAGGTAATATCGCCTGACACTTACCTTGCGTGCTTTAAATAATACCAAACAGCAGCGAAGTATCTCACTTCTTAAGCGCACCTAAATCAATTACAACCAATCATTTACAGTGGCGATTTACAGCAGAAACAGTGAGCATACAGCAGCATTTTACAGTGGAAAACAGTGAGCATACAACAGCGTTTTTACGGCAGAAAACAGTGACGTTTGTTCTTAAAACAGTGAGCTGAAAACAGTGAGTTGTTCTTTAAAACAGTGAGCAGAAAACAGTGACATTTTCCTTAAAAATAGTGGGCAGAAACAGTGATGTTTTCCTTAAAACAGTGAGCAGAAACAGTGACGTTTTACAGCAGGAAAACAGTAGCACCTTACAGCAGAACAGTGAACGTTTTCAAACAGAAACAGTGGCATTTTGGACATCAAACAGTGGCAGAACAGTGGCATTAGACAGTGGCAGAAACAGTGGCATTTGAACGTTAAAACAGTGACATAAATAGTGGCATTTGAACATCAAAACAGTGGCATAAGTACTGTTATTTGCATATCAAAATAGTGGCATGAATGGTAACATTTGATCATCAAAACATTGGCATTAGTGGTGATATTTGAGCATTAAAATAGTGGCATAAATGGTAACATTTGATCATCAAAACAGTGGCATTAGTGGTGATATTTGAACGTTAAAACAGTGGCATAATTAGGAGTATTTGAACACCAATACAGTGGCATAAAGAGTGGTGTTTGAACATCAATATGGAGGTCATTTTATGCAGAAACAGTGGCACATTAAGTACTAAAACAGTGTGCATTTTTTGTGCAGAAACAGTGGCACATTAGATACTAAAACAGTGAGCATCTTAGTGCAGAAACAGTGGCATGTGAGGCACTAAAACAGTGAGCATTTTATGCAGAAACAGTGGCATGTGAGGCACTAAAACAGTGAGCATTTTATCCTCAAAACAGTGGCACTTTTATACAAAGCAATGGCATCAAAATGGTGTTCTTGTCAAACCGAAACAGTGACATATTTACCCTCAAAACAGTGGTAGATTCATTCCAAAACAGTGGCATTAACTCAAACATAACCATGGGACTTTCATTCCATTATATCATGCAATGTGCTATAAGGCTTAAAGAAAATCTCATGCAATAATGAAAACACACAAGTATCATCAAGTAGCTCCATCCTTATTCCTTCACCATGCTCATTCAAGAATCCAACACAAAATAGAACCAAGTAGACATCTCATGCACACACATGGTTTCACACAATGTAAAAGGTCTAAGTTCTAGGCTTACCTCTTGTAGCACACACTTCTTGCTCACACACCACACCTTTCTAGTTCTACCAACAACAAGTTCACCCTTCCTAGAGATGGCTTGTGCGCTCAAATGGTGAGGAGGAACAACTTGGACAGCTTCCAAAGGTGAGTAACAAGGCTGGACAGTGAGGGAAAAGAGAGGAAAACTCACACTTCTCTTGGTGTATAGGCCACGGTTGGATGGTGAGGGAAGAAGAGAGTTGCCAAGGTTTATCTTTCTCCAAGAGTTCTTGCAATGATCGGCTAGGAGAGTGAGGGAAGAGAGGGGAGTTGGCTGAATGTGCAAAGTGAGGAAAAGCTCCTCTTGTGTGCATAACTTAAAGAGAAAGTGAGGGGAGGTTGCAATGATGAAACATTATGGCAAATCTGGTTTCTTGTGGAGGTGGGACTGCACACTTGGTCAAAACAAGCAAGGGGTTTGCTTCTTGTATACACTATGCGCATGCAAGGAGGGTGGAGGGGAGTTGTCATCATGAGCACATGCTAGGTAGTTCTCTTGGTCAACACTCAATGCAGATTTTGTGTCATAAAAATCTGATTTAGGACCTCTCCATGTGCGCCTAAATGAGGAAGGATGCAGCCCAAAATAATGCTAAGGAGTACATGTGTCTTCCATGCAATGAAGTTGAATTCAAATGGTGCACAAGCTAAGGTGATGTGGCGGTCATGCAAGGGGTGTGTTGGAAGATTTTCTAAGTCTTATCTACTCTCTTTTGCGCATGAAATGAGTGGGAAAGATTACTCTTGCCATGTGAAAGTTTCTTGATACACAAGACAACCTTGTTGGACAAGGCTTAGGGGAGATAAGAATGGTTACAACTTTGGGCTGAACATGATTGATCCAAGACCTCCTTGGGCCATCGGCCAACACACACAAAGGACCCAGCAAGACAAGTCCAAAGGTGACACACAAAGGATCCAACAAGACAAGTCCAAAGGTGATAAGTCCACACACACTAGCCCACTTCCCAAGCCCTTTAAACACCAAAGCCTTATACACACAATCAAATTACTCATATGATTTTAATAAAAGTTTCACATGCCTACATATGCACTCTCCTATGATTTTAATTTAAATACTTACCTTAGTCTCATCCAAGGATAAAGATCAAACAATTCGCAAGCCATCAAACATACACATGCATCTATCTCATTATAACACTTATGTATTTTACTAATTATGTGGGATGTTACAGTTTTAGCGCCCAAGTCAGTTGAAAGCAGTTGGTCACGCATCAAGCCGGACGCTAAAACGCCCATTTCTGACCGTTTTAGCGTCCACATTATTTTTCAGCAGAATTGTAATACTATAAAAGGCAAAAGGCCTGAAAAAAAAGATATCTAGTTTAGTTTTTTCTCTCCCATTTTTTCTACTCTCCTCTCTTATATCAGATCTTAGGATCGGAATTCTCTCTTTTACACAATGATTCTTAGGAGTAGTGTAGCATTGGAATTGAAGATTGAAGATCCACTACCATGACAATGGAGTTTGTTCTTTCTTCTTCCTTTGTATTTACTTTCATTATGTCTGAGTAGAGTCCTTTGTAGTCTGATTCAATGGAACTCAAGTGTGTATTTATGAATAATTAATGTGAAGTTATGTTTTCCTATTATGTGACTTGTATGAAGTTGTCTTGATCAATCATTCTTGTTTATGAAATGATGTAGAACAGACATGTTTGCATTGTTTTAAAGTTGACAACTTCATCATTGGTATTATAGCAGTCAAGACATTGATGCTATAATATTAATGTAATCTTAAGAACTTAGTGATTAATGCAAGTATTATGAAAAGAATCACCAAGACATTGGGGTTTCTGATTAATGTACCCATCAAGGTAGTAAGACATTACATCTTGATGATAAGTAAAAGGTTGATTAACTTCACATGATAGAGAAGTCATGATGGAAATTGATTCATTCATAAATTCATAACTTGAGGAAGATTGATATCTGACTACTGTTTTAAATTATATTCATATCTTTGTGTTTTAAACTTATCTTATTTTATGCAATTACATTTCAAGTGATAAGAAACTCATGCAAATCAAATCTTTTTGGTTGACTCAAATCAATAACAAGTGGATAATCAATGCTTGACACAATTCCTCGTGGGAACGATCTTATTTATCACTTTATTACTTGTATGACTAGTGCACTTGCTAATCAAACAACAGTACACATTTTGACCTCAATTTCAGGATTTTCACTAATCATTCCCTTTTAACCCACATTATATCATATAAATTCATATTCAAATTTACGAGTTGTTATATTCACCCCACCTTTTTGGAATTTTGTCCGCAAAATTAACTATACACATATGCTAGCTCAGGATACAGCCATAGAATCTCAGTCTCCCGTCCCCAAGTAGCTTCATCAGGTGTGCGGGTTTCTCACTGAATGTTTACATTACAATTCTTTGGCTTTTCAGCCTCTTTTCACAATGGCCCAACATTTCAAAGGCCCAATGGGAGACATCAAGTCCTCCCCAATTTCAATATCATCTGGTGCCACCACATGTGAACAGCCGGAGAGTGCATCGCAGTTGCGCACTTTCTCTGCTTTACCAAGCCAATTTCTTTTCATAAGTCAGACTACGTAGCATATATAGCCCATATTTTCTCTTGGAGGGTTTGCCTATCTAGTTAACGTGTCAGTAACTATACCCATATGGTCATATCACGTTCCGTTCAATCTGTGCCACACAGGAAACTATCACTTTCTGACGCAATACAACAACAATTATCCTTATATGAGTTTTATTCTGTTAAACAATCAATTTTTCTACATCTTTTATTCCACATTAAACACCGTTATGGCATTTCAACAGCCCCTCAGTGCAATTCACCGAGTCTATCATCCCGTTCACACTCATTGCAATTTCCTCTTCTGAGGGAATAATCCCCGCTTATGGCATTTAGCCACAAGTTATATATACACATAATTTTCTTTTATTCTTAACCTACCACGTGCAATTCCACTTCTGAACTTATCTTAAAACAAGCACCATCTCTATGCTCAACTGTCGAATTTAACCTTACAGGTTCACCAACTTTCACCAAAACACAAGGCGAATCACTTTCTCAAGACATTTAACTGGTACCCAATGGACCACGCATTACAATTTATACATTACATCGGCCATTTCAAAGCCTTCAACCACGAATTCACTCATGAATTTCCACATACTAGATCATACTTACAATTTCAACCAATCATCTCAAAACTTGACACATAGTTCATCATTGATTTCTCATATTAAAGGCAACATGCTTAAGATTTCCACTAACAATTTTCTTTAATTACCGTTCCATACTCATGTTATCAATTCCACATGTGTTTCATTCTATACACCTCACCTTCATCATCATTTCATTCAACTAGTACGTATCATTCATATCATACCTCGCTCATACCTGTCCCATCATATAGGGATTTTCAAAGCCTATTTATCATGCCATATAGAACTAATTCCATCACTGTCATTACTTTCGTAATTCAATTTTGGCTGGTATACAAGTCTCTCGGACTATTCAATGTACCACAAGCACACACTGTTAGTATATGGGTGTCCTAGAGACAATCTTTTGATTAAATAAAGGACACTATATGTAGAACTATTTGTCGCAAATGAATAAAAGCAATCTTTATCCAGTTTCAAATTATGTCTCGATATTATTGTTAATATTATATGAACAAACTGGATAAACCCCTTGGAATAGAACATGTATCACTTGAGTATCAGTGATGAGATCACGATCATGAGGATTCAAGGATATCGCATGTCTATTCCTAATTATATGTTCCTAGTCTAGAGACACTGAGATTGGGGATCAGTGATCTCGGGTAAGACTAGTACGACTTATCTACTTGTATATGGATACAAGGTAAAGACCTCATGAGCTACAGATATGGAGATGTCTTAGCTAAAGTCGTGGGTGGACCTATAAGAGTATAGCTCGCACTGAACAGACCCAAAAAGAGACTCTATGAGGAAATCTCACAGATAGTGTCATTAGAGTAATCTCTTTATATTTGGGTATGTATTTCCTTAGACCAGAAGTTATTACCTAGACTGTATTCTAGAAGGCATGTTTTGATTGTATGCCTCGTCTTCCTGAAACATGGAGACTCATAGGTATACTGTTGGGCGTGTCCTGAAAGGGCACAGGGCTAGGGTAATAAGCTGAAGGAATTCGTCAAATCTCTGTGAGAGATTAGGTTATCTGTAAACCGGAGAAATCGGGATGACATTTACAGGGACTCGGGAATCTATGCATAGTAAAAGAGATCATGAGATGATCTGCCTTTAGAGTCAGTAAATTGAAGATTCCCTATTTCTAATAAAGCTTATCCTAAACCGCAGGGGTTGATACATTTCCTTACCCTAGGTTAATGGGAAGATAACCGAGATGAAGGGAAATACATACGGTAACCAAATATGTGCAATAGGATGATCAAGTCATTAATCTGACTAGTTCTGGGGCAACAAAGCATTGCTAGTGCTCTATGTTGTCATTAATTGGGTTGTGGGCTTGTTGGGCCCAAGCCCAATTATGTCAGAAGCTAAGTTGGACCTAATGGGTCACACACTAACACCTTGTAGTCATATTGAACTAGTTTTAAAGTTATTAGGCCTAATAATGGTTGTTAGCCCAAGAAGGTGTTTGGAATCCCACCTAAATGGTGGAAGGCGCATGGAGCATAGTAATGGGCTTGGATAGTCCAAGACATTACTAATTAATTTAATTAGTTAAATTAATTATCAAATATTTGAATTTTGAATTTGAAATTTGAATTTGGAATTGGAATTTTGAAATTCGAATTTTGAATTTGAAATTTGAAATTTGAAATTTGAATTTTGATATTGGATTTTGAAATTTAAATTTTGAATTTGAAATTTGAAATTTTGAATTTTGAATTGAATGTTTGAACATTTGAATTCAAGTGTTTGAATTCGAATTTGAATTGGCTATGAAAAGTTGTTTCATAACAAAGGGATAAGATGAGATCTTTTGGAATATTCCCTGCATCAAGAAAAGATATTTGATCTTATCCAATGATGAAGTGGTGCCCAAATTTTGAAAGTAAACTGGCATTTGAAGGCCGATGCATGTAAGGTGTAAAAACAAAATTTTTACTGCGGAAACATACATGCACACATAGGTTCATGCTTTAAGACAGCATGATGTTACCTTGTTTTTGGCCTGATCAGTCAGGGAGATCAGATGTCAGGCTTGAAGGGCTCAAACCCTCTAATGGTGATCCACACCACCGTTCGTCAATGATGCAAGAACTCCTTCTTGAAAGCCACCAGATGAACACCACAATGAGGCTTGCTATGCGCACAAGTGGTGAAGGTGGAGGCTAGGTATTCTGTTTGGAAAGGTGTAGTGAACTACCCTACAGAATGGTGCATAAGATGAAGGAGAGTAGGCTAGGTTTTCTTGCAAAACCCTAAGGAGAGGAACAAGTGTTATGCGCACACCTTGGAGAGGAGGAGAGAATTAAATCATTCAAAATGAAAACCAACTTTCAAAATACTTTGAAAGTTGCGCATGAAACAGGGGAGGATAAGGTGGAGCTGTTGCAAAACCAATTTTGCCAACAACCTCCAATTTATCCTCATGAAACTAAGTTCAAAATAATTTAAACTTAAATTCATAAACTATCATATAGTATACTTTTCATGCGCATAATTCAGCCCTAAAAAGGGTCAAATATATTGAGTAGTTGCATTCAAAATTTGAATCAACTCTCCCACTGATTCCCTCAACCACCAAATCTGAATGGAGCCTTGTTTTAAGTGATAAGATGACATTCTTATCACTCAAATATGCGCCCCAAACAGCCCAAGAATGTGCTCCAAAGATGCTTCTTGATACAAGGAATATGTTCCAATAAGACCCTATCTTATCCTTTTGTTATGAAACAACTTTTTCAAAGCCAATTCAAATTCGAATTCAAACACTTGAATTCAAATGTTCAAACATTCAAATTCAAAATTCAAAATTCAAAATTTCAAATTTCAAATTTCAAATTCAAAATTCGAATTTCAAACTTCAAATCCAAATTCAAATTTCAAAATTCCAAATTCAAATTTCAAATTTCAAATTTCAAACTCAAAATTCGAATTTCCAAATTCAAATTCCAAATTCAAATTTCAAAATTCAAATTTCAAATTCAAAATTCGAAATTCAAATATTTGATTATTAATTTAACTAATTAAATTAATTAGTAATAGCTTGGACTATCCAAGCCCATTACTAAGCTCCATGCACCACCCAGCTATTTAGGTGGGCTTCCAAACAGCTTCTTGGGCCAACAACCATTATTAGGCCCAATACCTTTAAAGCTAGTCCATCATGACTACAAGGTGTTAGTGTGTGACCCATTAGGTCCAACTTAGCTTCTGACGTTACTGGGCTTGGGCCCAATGTAACAGCCCGTTGTACACCGGTATTGTTAACATTGATTATGATATTAAGTGCAATTACAATCACAGTAATTGGGTTAATTAAATTACGGGCAACTTTTTTCTTTTATCATACTCCTTTTTATAACAATAACTCTTTCCGTAATCAATTAAAACAACACTATAATTGTAAATGCAATTCGTGGAATCATACATTAAACTAACATCATTAATCTTTCTTTTTATTCAATTCATTTAAACTCACCATCTTACTCTCACATTTTACCAAGTTATAGTCCTTTACGTTATCTACGCGTGGTTTCAAACCACGTACCATTTGGAGTTCTACCCATCAAGTTAAGCCCATTTCTTTTAGTCTAGAAAAACCTGAATTTTCGAAAATTACACTGTGGTAATCGATTACCAGTGGGTGGTAATCGATTACCACCTGTCAAAAATGAGACAGTAGCCAAAATTCTTCATCCTCTGTTCTGGTAATCGATTACCAACCTTGGGTAATCGATTACCTCACATGGTAATCGATTACCAAGCCTCAGTAATCGATTACCAGTGAAGACAGTAGCCAAATTTCGTCCCCTGTTGCATGGTAATCGATTACCATGCTTGGGTAATCGATTACTATGCAGCAAAAGTGACAGATTACAGCATTTTAAGCCCAAAAAGGGTTGTGTAATCCATCCCAAACACCTTAGTACTCCACACAACACATAAACACATCCTAATGTAGGCTCTAGGCCCTTCCATCATGCATTTTCCTTAAATCAAACATCATTTACAAAGTCCTCAATGTTATGGCCATTTACCTATAAATATGGACCATTTTTACAACATGAATACCAAGACTTCAAGTACAATGAATGTGGCAATGGACAAGTCCCATGCTCACTTAAATATACAATTATCCATGTCATGAATAATAAGCAATAAACAAGACTTAGTATACCATCATGAACACTACAAAAAGATGGCAATAACATCATGCAATATGTTCATGACCTAAGTCTCAAAATACTAATGTCATGCTATGTGCAATCCATAGTCCTCCTCCAAAATGTCATGCAATCCCAATGCACTGCATGCAAATCCACTGTCCACTAAGCGGGCTTCTTGCCCGAAGCTCCTCCCGGCTCATAGTGACCTGAAATGTGGTCCCCCAAACACGGGGTGAGATATACGGATATATCTCAGTAAACCAATGGAGCTAGAGGCTCTCTCCACTCCATGGCTCACTCAAATGTATAAATATGACATCATGTAATATGCATACAATACAATATCACCAACCAACTGGAGACAACCCGAGAACATCCACGCATGGATTTACGTTCAAGGACTCCATCATATAACTCCCAAGACGATCCTGGCGCCTCTCCCATGGTTGAGAAGACTCCATGGCAAAACCCAACCGGAACTCCTCATGAGCCCTATCCGGCGGATGTCCCACGTTTGGATCATCCTGGTGCCGCTCCCAGAGTCGACCCCACGGCAAAACCCGACTGGCATTCTCACACGGATGAACCCAGCGGATGTCCAAACTCCACACGTCAACTGGCCAGTGACCAAACAATTTTTCACAAAATCCAAGCAATATGCATACAAGCACATAATCACACAATGCCATAACCACATAATCCAACCACTACCTTCCACTAGGTGTGGTGGAGCACACAAGGGATTAAACCCAAGTTCCAAGGGTTTACCTCAATACGAGCAAATCCGTTCCAAACGTATGCTCCAAATCAACTTTTCACAATCCCGTCCGTGTGAGGCACCCTACAACAGTCATCAAATCCAAATTACACCAAACCTCAATTTTTCATGAAAATTCCTCAAATTTTCCTAAGTTAAAAACCTAACTTTTTCACCAAAATTTATCATAGCATTTCTAGCTTACAAGCATGATTCTAAGGCCTTTTCATCTAATAGCATTTTTCCATTTGGGCTCTCTATCATCACACATCTAAAATTAAAGGTTTAGAGCATAAATTCCTAGATCTACAAATTCAACCACAAAAATACCACAAATATACTCACAATCAAGTGTATGCTCACCACCAAGGCTCCACTAAGCCAAAGGAAGACCAAAGCTCCAACAAAACTCCAAGAACACAAGTGGGTCGGATCAGTTTTGGCCAAAAAACGCAGCCAAGAGATGGATTCAAGGCTTGTAAGTGTTACCAATGGATCTAGAAGGTTGGTTACAATAGATTTCAACACCAAAATCAAGAGATTTGGTGAAGAAATGAAGAAATGGCAAAATGGAGAAGAAATGGTGTTTTTTTGTTCTTCAATGCAGGGGAGGGCGCGCATGAAGAAGAAAAAGGAAGGAAAGGAAGAAGAAAAAGGGGTGGGGGCTAAGTGACTTCGGTCACACGGGTCCCACACGCGATCTAACTTTAATTCCGATAAAAATTCCGATCATAAATTCTTAATCTACATATTTTTCCAGTCCATGACATATTTTTATTTCTCCAAAATATTGATAAAAATTTCACACCTATCGGTACACTCACACCACAGTATTTAACACTTAAAAATCACTATTCATCAATTTTTCCCAAATTTGCCTATTCACTCAATTTTCCGCCCTGATTCCATTTCCAGCATTACTTTTGTCATATGAAATCTCTAACTCAGTATTTATGCCTCAGAACACACGGTTGGTCAATTACCATTTTGCCCTTTTTGCCCATTTTGGCCATAATTCTTGGATTTTCACTAATCCACCAACTTTGATTTCACATTATAATATAAAAATTCACATTTAAATATATGAGGTGTTATATTCACCCCACCTTTTAGAAATTTTGTCCGCAAAATTAAATCATACCTGCTCGCTAACTCAGGATACAGCCGGAGAATCTCGTCCTCCCTCTCCCAAGTAGCCTCCTCAGGTGTGCGGCCTTCCCACTGAATCTTCAGCATGAGAATAATCTCACTTCTCAGTCTCTTTTCACTGCGGTCCAATATTGCAATAGGACCAACGGGAGTCTTCAAGTTCTCCCTGATTTCAATATTATCCGGTATCACCACATGTGATTCATCCGGAACATAACGTCGCAACTGCGACACATGAAAAACATCATGTAAATTAGACAATTGCGGGGGTAAGGCAAGCTGATAGGCCACCAATCTTACTCTTTTCATAATTTGATACGGCCCAATAAACCGTGGACTCAGCTTCCTCACACCCAACGCACGGCCAACACCTGTGACCGGAGATAACCGTACAAAAACATGGTCACCTTCTTCAAATTCCAGCGGTCTATGCTTATTGTCATAGTAACTTTTCTGCCGATTCTGTGCCTGTTTCAACTTTTCTCTGATCATTTCAATTTGCACCGTTGTTTCCTGCACAAAATCCGGACCAAATTTTTCTTTATCGCCTACCTCAGTCCAACAAGTAGGAGTACGACACCTCCTGCCATACAAAACCTCATACGGTGCCATACCCAGACTGGAGTGAAAACTGTTATTATAGGAAAATTCCACCAGTGGCAAGTACTTATCCCAAGCATTACCCTGTTCCAGTGTGCAAGCTCTCAGCATATCCTCAAGTGTCTGTATAGTTCTTTCAGTCTGACCATCAGTTTGCGGGTGATAAGCAGTGCTCAGTCGAAGCTGAGTGCCAAAAGCCTGCTGCAAAGCTCCCCAAAAACGTGAAGTAAACTTCGGGTCCCGATCACTGACAATGCTAATCGGTATCCCATGGAGTCTAACAATCTCCTTTACATACAGTGTAGCCAACTTCTCTGTGGTGTAATCCACTCGTACTGGTAGAAAGTGTGCAGACTTCGTGTGAGTCGGTCCACAATAACCCAAATCGAATCATAACCAGCTTGAGTTCGCGGCAATCCCACAACAAAATCCATTGAAATACTCTCCCATTTCCATTCTGGTATATCCAGCGGCTGAAGTAATCCAGCAGGTTTCTGATGCTCTATCTTCACTTTTTGACACACCAAGCATTTAGATACGTACTCGGCAACATCCCTTTTCATCCCAGGCCACCAGAACTTAACTTTCAAATCTTGGTACATTTTTGTGGCACCGGGGTGGATAACATATTGACCCTTATGGGCCTCAGTCATAACTTCCTCTGCAAGTTCCTTGGGCACAACAATCCTGCCCTGATATAATAACAACCCCTGTTCATTAACAGATATGCCACTCTGACCTTTCAAATACTTTATACTTTCATTTCTGATTTGAGTCTCTTTAATCTTCTCGTGCAGCTCGTTCTCAATCCGAGTCAACTCCATATCACACATTCTCCCTGCAAAGAAATCCGTTATTTTCATATCACGGAATTGCTCAATCACTTCATTGTCCCACATCATCATATGAGATAAATTGACAGACTTCCTACTCAATGCATCTGCCACAACATTAGCTTTTCCCGGGTGGTATTTCAGCTCAAAGTCATAATCTTTCAAGAATTCAACCCATCTACGCTGCCTCATATTCAGCTCCTTCTGATCAAATAAATATTTCAAGCTTTTATGGTCGCTGAACACAGCAAATTTCATCCCATACAGAAAGTGCCTCCAGATTTTCAAGGCAAACACAATAGCAGCCAATTCCAAGTCGTGCGTCGGATAATTCTCTTCATGCGGCCTTAACTGCCTAGACGCATAAGCAATCACTTTTCCTTCCTGCATCAGTACGCTCCCTAAACCTTTCTTAGAAGCATCACAATATAAAACAAACTCACCCTCCGGATCAGGTAAAGTTAACACCGGAGCAGTAGTCAACTTCTCTTTAAGTAGCAGAAAACAGTCCTCACATTCCTGGGTCCACACAAAAGGAGTATCCTTTCGTGTCAATCGGGTCAACGGTAGAACCATTCCAGAAAATCCCTGTACAAATCGGCGATAATAGCCAGCAAGCCCCAGAAAACTTCTGATTTCAGTCACAGTCTTAGGTCGTTCCCAGTCACTCACCGCTTCAATCTTGCTTGGATCCACTGCAACACCACTTGCAGAAATAACATGACCCAAAAATTGCACCTCAGACAGCCAGAATTCACACTTAGACGGTTTAGCATATAGCTTCTTATCTTTCAACACCTGCAACACAGTCCTCAAATGGTCAATGTGCTCCTCTTTACTCTTAGAGTAGATCAAAATGTCATCAATAAACACAATTACAAACTGGTCCAAATACGGTTTAAAAATGCGGTTCATATAATCCATGAACACCGCAGGGGCATTAGTAAGCCCAAAAGGAATCACTTGATATTCAAAATGTCCATATCTGGATCGGAAAGCTGTTTTAGGTACATCCTCCGGTTTAATCCGAATCTGGTGATATCCGGACCGGAGATCAATCTTCAAAAACACACAGGCATCCCTCAACTGATCTAATAAATCATCAATACGCGGTAATGGGTACCGGTTCTTAATAGTCACTTTATTCAACTGTCGGTAGTCAGTGCACAATCTCATGCTACCATCCTTTTTCTTCACAAATATTACCGGTGCTCCCCACGGAGACACACTCGGCCTAATAAAATTCTTCGCAGATAATTCTTCAATGTGTTTCTTCAACTCGGCCAACTCAAGTGGCGACATCCGGTATGGAGCCAAGGAAATCGGCCCCACACCAGGCAATAGGTCAATCGAGAATTCAATCTCTCTCTCAGGCGGAAATTCCGGTATCTCATCAGGAAATACATCCCCAAACTCATTAACAACCGGAATGGAAGAAACCTCCTCCTTTTTGTCACCCACCAATCCGCCCAACAGGACATAACCCAAATCTCCATCCTTCAAGGCTTTCACAGTTTGACTAACAGACAAATACAAGGACGGACAACCAGTCGGCCTCTCGTGAGATAGCAACAACCTCTTTCCGCAGCAATCAATCATTGCGCAGTTCCGAGACAACCAATCCATCCCCAATATCAAATTGACAGAGGCCAGGGGTAAGATAATTAAATCAATGGTATAACCCCTGCCTAAATAGGTGAACTTACATCTTCACAAATCCAAGATGATTCACTAACCTCTCCTGTAGCGGTAGTAATACGCATCGGAGGAACCATTCGTGTTACCTTTAAGTCCAACGCCTTAGCCACATAGTCCGCCACAAATGAATGTGTTGCTCCCGAATCAAATAATACAGACAAATCCACATTAGAGAGGAAAATTATACCTTTTACCAAATTCGGAGCTTTTTCAGTATGTTGCGCATTTGTAGTATAAACTCGTCCCACAGTAGGAACAGCAGCAGTAGGAGTAGCAGTAGTAGTAGCGGTCGGCAAGGCCTGCAGATTCGCAGCCTGCCCCGAAGAAGATGGACAATTTCTAGCGAAGTGGCCATTCTGACCACATTTAAAACAAGCCGACGAACCAGCACCACATACACCTTTGTGGTATTTCCCACACTTCCCACATTGTGGGGTAAAATATCTGTTCGCAGCACCACCACCACCAGTGTTTCCACCCCTCTTGAATTGACCAGGAGGCTGCCTTACATGCAACCCCCTACCCCTATTATTATTATTAAAACCTCCTCTATTAGTATTTCCAGAAGGACCAGGTGTCCTCTTAACATCTTGCTCTTTTGCCGAATCAGATTTCGGATACCTTCCATAAACAGTCTCGACCCTCTTGCATTGGGTCACCAAATCAGCAAAGTTTCTCACCGCAGTGTTTGACATCCTCTTAGCAATCTTCTCACTCAGCCCTCTTTGGAATTTAGCTGACAAGAACTCCGGAGTAGGTAGTGTACCTCCATAGTTTGCAAATTTCACAAGCTCATTAAATTTTGCCACATAGGCATCCACAGTCATAACTCCCTGTACAAGGCTATCAAATTCACCTTGCTTTGCCTCCCGAACATCACGGGGAAAATATTCTTCATGAAACAGACCTTCGAACATAGTCCACGAAATAACCTCCCCCTGAATAACATACGGGCGAGACACATTGTCCTACCACTCCTGGGCATCACCCTCCAGCATATACACAGAATACAATAACTTCTGCGGATCTTGGCATCTCATCACTTGAAAAATCTTGTCCATTCCCCTCAACCAAGCAGTAACCTCCTTTGGGTCCCTTGACCCCAGAAAAGCGGGTGGCTTATGTTTCCTAAAAGATATGAGCCTACGCTCATCGTCAGCATTATCAACAACCTGCCCCGCAGCCCCAGTGGATTGGGCAACAGATGACGGATCAGGAACATAACTAGGGTCAGTAGTATGATGACTAGCCTCACCAGTGTGGTGACTAGCCCCACTCTCCCCCTGTTGAGGAGTAACAGATGGCGTCGTTGTAGGAGTCACCGTAGCCGTGTGTGGAGGTGAATTATCCCTCCTAGGACGATCTCTATCCGCCCTCATCTCAGCCATAAAGGCCTGCATCATATCCTGATTAGTCTTCATCAGGTTTTTAGTCATGTTTCTATTTGCAGCTGTTTCCGCCTGCAGAGCATTCAGTACTGCAGTGACCGGATCCGGTGGCAAAGGACCTGCACCACGTGCCCCACGGCGACCACGCGCCCTACTCATGATATCTGTACATGTAACACAAAGGAATGAGTTAATCAGACCCACACTGAGGAATCACATATACATTAATCATAAATAGTTCACAGATAGCTATGGCACACAAGATACAACACACACAATCAGAGTTTCCCTCACAAACTGCTCTGATACCATAAAATGTAACAGCCCGTTGTACACCGGTATTGTTAACATTGATTATGATATTAAGCGCAGTTACAATCACAGTAATTGGGTTAATTAAATTACGGGCAACTTTTTTCTTTTATCATACTCCTTTTTATAACAATAACTCTTTCCGTAATCAATTAAAACAACACTATAATTGTAAATGCAATTCACGGAATCATACATTAAACTAACATCATTAATCTTTCTTTTTATTCAATTCATTTAAACTCACCACCTTACTCTCACATTTTACCAAGTTATAGTCCTTTACGTTATCTACGCGTGGTTTCAAACCACATACCATTTGGAGTTCTACCCATCAAGTTAAGCCCCTTTCTTTTAGTCTAGAAAAACCTGAATTTTCGAAAATTACACTGTGGTAATCGATTACCAGTGGGTGGTAATCGATTACCACCTGTCAAAAATGAGGCAGTAGCCAAAATTCTTCATCCTCTGTTCTGGTAATCGATTACCAACCTTGGGTAATCGATTACCTCACATGGTAATCGATTACCAAGCCTCAGTAATCGATTACCAGTGAAGACAGTAGCCAAATTTCGTCCCCTGTTGCATGGTAATCGATTACCATGCTTGGGTAATCGATTACTATGCAGCAAAAGTGACAGATTACAGCATTTTAAGCCCAAAAAGGGTTGTGTAATCCATCCCAAACACCTTAGTACTCCACACAACACATAAACACATCCTAATGTAGGCTCTAGGCCCTTCCATCATGCATTTTCCTTAAATCAAACATCATTTACAAAGTCCTCAATGTTATGGCCATTTACCTACAAATATGGACCATTTTTACAACATGAATACCAAGACTTCAAGTACAATGAATGTGGCAATGGACAAGTCCCATGCTCACTCAAATATACAATTATCCATGTCATGAATAATAAGCAATAAACAAGACTTAGTATACCATCATGAACACTACAAAAAGCATGGCAATAACATCATGCAATATGTTCATGACCTAAGTCTCAAAATACTAATGTCATGCTATGTGCAATCCATAGTCCTCCTCCAAAATGTCATGCAATCCCAATGCACTGCATGCAAATCCACTGTCCACTAAGCGGGCTTCTTGCCCGAAGCTCCTCCCGGCTCATAGTGACCTGAAATGTGGTCCCCCAAACACGGGGTGAGATATACGGATATATCTCAGTAAACCAATGGAGCTAGAGGCTCTCTCCACTCCATGGCTCACTCAAATGTATAAATATGACATCATGTAATATGCATGCAATACAATATCACCAACCAACTGGAGACAACCCGAGAACATCCACGCATGGATTTACGTTCAAGGACTCCATCATATAACTCCCGAGACAATCCTGGCGCCTCTCCCATGGTTGAGAAGACTCCATGGCAAAACCCAACCGGAACTCCTCATGAGCCCTATCCGGCGGATGTCCCACGTTTGGATCATCCTGGTGCCGCTCCCAGAGTCGACCCCACGGCAAAACCCGACTGGCATTCTCACACGGATGAACCCAGCGGATGTCCAAACTCCACACGTCAACTGGCCAGTGACCAAACAATTTTTCACAAAATCCAAGCAATATGCATACAAGCACATAATCACACAATGCCATAACCACATAATCCAACCACTACCTTCCACTAGGTGTGGTGGAGCACACAAGGGATTAAACCCAAGTTCTAAGGGTTTACCTCAATACGAGCAAATCCGTTCCAAACGTATGCTCCAAATCAACTTTTCACAATCCCGTCCATGTGAGGCACCCTACAACAGTCATCAAATCCAAATTACACCAAACCTCAATTTTTCATGAAAATTCCTCAAATTTTCCTAAGTTAAAAACCTAACTTTTTCACCAAAATTTATCATAGCATTTCTAGCTTACAAGCATGATTCTAAGGCCTTTTCATCTAATAGCATTTTTCCATTTGGGCTCTCTATCATCACACATCTAAAATTAAAGGTTTAGAGCATAAATTCCTAGATCTACAAGATCAACCACAAAAATACCACAAATATACTCACAATCAAGTGTATGCTCACCACCAAGGCTCCACTAAGCCAAAGGAAGACCAAAGCTCCAACAAAACTCCAAGAACACAAGTGGGTCGGATCAGTTTTGGCCAAAAACGCAGCCAAGAGATGGATTCAAGGCTTGTAAGTGTTACCAATGGATCTAGAAGGTTGGTTACAATAGATTTCAACACCAAAATCAAGAGATTTGGTGAAGAAATGAAGAAATGGCAAAATGGAGAAGAAATGGTGTTTTTTTGTTCTTCAATGCAGGGGAGGGCGCGCATGAAGAAGAAAAAGGAAGGAAAGGAAGAAGAAAAAGGGGTGGGGGCTAAGTGACTTCGGTCACACGGGTCCCACACGCGATCTAACTTTAATTCCGATAAAAATTCCGATCATAAATTCTTAATCTACATATTTTTCCAGTCCATGACATATTTTTATTTCTCCGAAATATTGATAAAAATTTCACACCTATCGGTACACTCACACCACAGTATTTAACACTTAAAAATCACTATTCATCAAATTTTCCCAAATTTGCCTATTCACTCAATTTTCCGCCCTGATTCCATTTCCAGCATTACTTTTGTCATATGAAATCTCTAACTCAGTATTTTTGCCTCAGAATACACGGCTGGTCAATTACCATTTTGCCCTTTTTGCCCATTTTGGCCATAATCCATGGATTTTCACTAATCCACCAACTTTCATTTCACATTATAATATAAAAATTCACATTTAAATATATGAGGTGTTATATTCACCCCACCTTTTAGAAATTTTGTCCGCAAAATTAAATCATACCTACAGGGACTCGGGAATCTATGCACAGTAAAAGAGATCATGAGATGATCTGCCTTTAGAGTCAGTAAATTGAAGATTCCCTATTTCTAATAAAGCTTATCCTAAACCGCAGGGGTTGATACATTTCCTTACCCTAGGTTAATGGGAAGATAACCGAGATGAAGGGAAATACATACGGTAACCAAATATGTGCAATAGGATGATCAAGTCATTAATCTGACTAGTTCTGGGGCAACAAAGCATTGCTAGTGCTCTATGTTGTCATTAATTGGGTTGTGGGCTTGTTGGGCCTAAGCCCAATTATGTCAGAAGCTAAGTTGGACCTAATGGGTCACACACTAACACCTTGTAGTCATATTGAACTAGTTTTAAAGTTATTAGGCCTAATAATGGTTGTTAGCCCAAGAAGGTGTTTGGAATCCCACCTAAATGGTGGAAGGCGCATGGAGCATAGTAATGGGCTTGGATAGTCCAAGACATTACTAATTAATTTAATTAGTTAAATTAATAGTCAAATATTTGAATTTTGAATTTGAAATTTGAATTTGGAATTGGAATTTTGAAATTCGAATTTTGAATTTGAAATTTGAAATTTGAAATTTGAATTTTGATATTGGATTTTGAAATTTAAATTTTGAATTTGAAATTTGAAATTTTGAATTTTGAATTGAATGTTTGAACATTTGAATTCAAGTGTTTGAATTCGAATTTGAATTGGCTATGAAAAGTTGTTTCATAACAAAGGGATAAGATGAGATCTTTTGGAATATTCCCTGCATCAAGAAAAGATATTTGATCTTATCCAATGATGAAGTGGTGCCCAAATTTTGAAAGTAAACTGGCATTTGAAGGCCGATGCATGTAAGGTGTAAAAACAAAATTTTTACTGCGAAAACATACATGCACACATAGGTTCATGCTTTAAGACAACATGATGTTACCTTGTTTTTGGCCTGATCAGTCAGGGAGATCAGATGTCAGGCTTGAAGGGCTCAAACCCTCTAATGGTGATCCACACCACCGTTCGTCAATGATGCAAGAACTCCTTCTTGAAAGCCACCAGATGAACACCACAATGAGGCTTGCTATGCGCACAAGTGGTGAAGGTGGAGGCTAGGTATTCTGTTTGGAAAGGTGTAGTGAACTACCCTACAGAATGGTGCATAAGATGAAGGAGAGTAGGCTAGGTTTTCTTACAAAACCCTAAGGAGAGGAACAAGTGTTATGCGCACACCTTGGAGAGGAGGAGAGAATTAAATCATTCAAAATGAAAACCAACTTTCAAAATACTTTGAAAGTTGCGCATGAAACAGGGGAGGATAAGGTGGAGCTGTTGCAAAAACAATTTTGCTAACAACCTCCAATCTTATCCTCATGAAACTAAGTTCAAAATAATTTAAACTTAAATTCATAAACTATCATATAGTATACTTTTCATGCGCATAATTCAGCCCTAAAAGGGGTCAAATATATTGAGTAGTTGCATTCAAAATTTGAAACAACTCACCCACTGATTCCCTCAACCACCAAATCTGAATGGAGCCTTGTTTTAAGTGATAAGATGACATTCTTATCACTCAAATATGCGCCCCAAACAGCCCAAGAATGTGCTCCAAAGATGCTTCTTGATACAAGGAATATGTTCCAATAAGACCCTATCTTATCCTTTTGTTATGAAACAACTTTTTCAAAGCCAATTCAAATTCGAATTCAAACACTTGAATTCAAATGTTCAAACATTCAAATTCAAAATTCAAAATTCAAAATTTCAAAATTCAAATTTCAAATTCAAAATTTGAATTTCCAACTTCAAATCCAAATTCAAATTTCAAAATTCCAAATTCAAATTTCAAATTTCAAATTTCAAACTCAAAATTCGAATTTCCAAATTCATATTCCAAATTCAAATTTCAAAATTCAAATTTCAAATTCAAAATTCGAAATTCAAATATTTGATTATTAATTTAACTAATTAAATTAATTAGTAATAGCTTGGACTATCCAAGCCCATTACTAAGCTCCATGCACCACCCAGCTATTTAGGTGGGCTTCCAAACAGCTTCTTGGGCCAACAACCATTATTAGGCCCAATACCTTTAAAGCTAGTCCATCATGACTACAAGGTGTTAGTGTGTGACCCATTAGGTCCAACTTAGCTTCTGACGTAACTGGGCTTGGGCCCAACAAGCCCACAACCCAATTAATGACAACACAGAGCATTAGCAATGCTTTGTTGCCCCAGAACTAGTCAGATTAATGACTTGATCATCATATTGCATATATTTGGTTACCGTATGTATTTCCCTTCATCTCGGTTATCTTCCCATTAACCTAAGGTAAGGAAATGTATCAACCCCTGCGGTTTAGGGTAAGCTTTATTCGAAATAGGGTATCTTCAATTTACTGACTCTAAAGGCAGATCATCCCATGATCTCTTTTACTATGCATAGATTCCCGAGTCCCTATAAATGTCATCCCGATTTCTCCGGTTTACAGATAACCTAATCTCTCACAGAGATTTGACGAATTCCTTCAGCTTATTACCCTAGCCCTGTGCCCTTTAAGGACACGCCCAACAGTATACCTATGAGTCTCCATGTTTTAGGCAGACGAGGCATACAATCAAAACATGCCTTCAAGAACACAGTCTAGGTAATAACTTCTGGTCTAAGGAAAGACATACCCAAACATAAAGAGATTACTCTAATGACACTATCTGTGAGATTTCCTCATAGAGTCTCTTTTTGGGTCTGTTCAGTGCGAGCTATACTCTTATAGGTCCACCCACGACTTTAGCTAAGATATCTCCATATCTGCAGCTCATGAGGTCTTTACCTTGTATCCATATACAAGTAGATAAGTCGTACTAGTCTTACTCGAGATCACTGATCCCCAAACTCAGTGTCTCTAGACTAGGAACATATAATTAGGAATAGACATGCAATATCCTTGAATCCTCATGATCATGATCTCATCACAGATACTCAAGAGATACTTGTTCTATTCCAAGGGGTTTATCCAGTTCGTTCATATAATATTAACAGTAACATCGAGACACAATATGAAACTGAAAAAATAGTGCTTTCATTTATTTGCGACAAACAAAGTTCTACATCTAGTGTCCTTTATTTAATCAAAAGATTGTCTCTAGGACACCCATATGCTAACAAATTTGGATTTAAAGTGAGTGTCATTTTGTCATCTAAATATACTACAATTCTGATTTGGTTGGTTAAGATAATCAGTGAGTTAGTTGATTCAAATTTGAATGCATCTACTCAATGTATCTGGACTCAAAATAGGACTAAATGGGGCGCATGAAATGGTTGGTCATGTGATGACAATTAGGTCAGAATCTTGAAAGGATAATAACCTAATCTTATAAGGATTCAAATGAAAGGTGGTTAGCAATTTTGAATTGTATAAAACCTCACAATTCTAAATTAAGTAATTAAAGTATTAAGTGCATAATTAAGTGATGGATTGGTGAAAATCCCAAAGGATAGGCCAAAATACAAAGAAAGGGCAAAACGGTAATTAGCCAACACGCAACCCTAGGAAGATAAAAATTGAGTAGAAGGTCTCAGATGATAAAAATAAGCCTGGAAATGGATTTAGAATGAAAAATTGAGTGGATAGACAAGTTTCAGAAAAATTAGTGAATAGTGTTTTTCGCGGGTAAAATTACCGCAGTCAGATTGCACCGTAAAACGTGCCAGTGGAATTTTGAGCTCTAGGTTTCAAACATGAATTTGAAATGGTCCATAGAAATAAGAAATATGATTTCTGATAATATTTGATGAATTTAAGTCAGTTTGTGGAAGCGTGCCAATGGCGCGCATTGTAGCTTAAAGTAGTGTTTTTCCCGAACAACCGGAAAGCTCCGAATTTATCTGAGTGAGTATAATTGAAGGAGTTTAGTTAATATTAAAAATTAGAATTTCTAAATAGGTTTTGAATTTGTGGACGTTTAGTGAGATCAGAGAGAAATTCGGATGAGTTTTAAATCGCGGGGGACCCGTTTCCACTTAAAGTCAATTAAAAACACCCCAAATCACTCACTATTCATCACCCCCTCCCCTCCTCTCTCTCTTGGCAGCTCAGCCCTCTCCATTTCCCCCTCCATGGAAGCTCAAATGGAAAATGTCTATTAGATGATAATGTCTCAGAATGATGTATTAATGCTAGATATGCAATGAAAATTTTAAGCGAAAAATTGTGATTTTTAACTTAGGAAAATTTGAAGTCATGAAATGGATTTTTGAATTTTGTGTTAATGTGTTGTATGGTGAATTGTAGTGTGATTATATGATGATATAAAGTGATTGTGTGAGGTGTGGATCATAGGAATTGATTGAAAAATCCTTGGTTTGGCTATATGAGCATTCGGCCATTTTAGGCAAAAACGAGGAGATGTTGTTTTGGAAGATGTTAGTGATGTGTTGTGTGTTGAAAAAGTAATTAGAAGGGTTGTGTGGTGATTGGCATGTGGAAGGATCAATACAAAAATAATAAGTAGTGAAATTGGTCTAATGGGCCTAAAGTGAAATATTTCGCAAAACGTTGCGTAAAAGTCGTAAAACAGAAAAACAACTAGCCTTTTAGTAACCTAAGTGAGTGTAAAATATGAGAAAGAAAATTTAGAAAAATAAATTCTAAAAATACACTGTTATTGCCGAACCCTCCTAGTGGTGAGGTGAGATTTCGACGTTTTCGCATTTTGACGTATTTTGACTGAAACTGACGGCTATACATGGTTGTATAGGTTGCTGTACGTGGAATTAAACCTGGAACAGTGAAACAGTGGATTTCCCTTGGTCCTGGACCAAGTGGATTGAGGTAAGTGATGTGATTTACACATGCTATTTTGAAATTCATGAGTGGTTTAAAGTTCTAAGTGTGTGGAATTGTCCTCTGTGTAGGCATTCCCTGTATATCAAGCTGTAAGTGGAGTTTTGCGGAGCTCAGTGGACGGATAAAAAAAAAGGTAACCTCTTGGTACTGGGGCTTGTTCCCCTTGTGTGTTCCACTATACCCGTTGAGGGTGATGGTAGGAAGTGTGTATGAGTAGTGTAGAACAGCATGAGCATGCATATGCATTATCACAGTGGGTACTTATGTACCAGATCTCTGGCCAGTAGATATTTTTAGCCTTTGGGCAAGTGATTCCGGACTGCCACTGGATAGGTCTCCGAGAGGGAGTTCCAGTTGACCCAGGGTCGTGGTGTGTTATCCGGATAGGAGCACACTAGGTTGTCTCGGGTGTATATGGTTGGAAGGGGTACCTTGGTGGGTTGTTCTATGAACACGCCAGGGGTAGTACCCATAGGCGTATAGCCGAGGACATGGCGTGGTATTGGTAGCTACCATTCCCGCATGTCGTAGTTGTTTTCTGATATTACCCCCTTTCTCTAAATCCCTTGCTTTATCCTGTTTTATAACAGTGATGTTGTTTTATATTATTGATATACATCAAAGTGAACCATTGGGCGGAGTTTTCTCCAGAACCTCTTGGTTACTGAGATACATCCGTATATCTCACCCCGTCTCGGGGCATTTATTTCAGGATGTACCAGTGGATATGGAGTAGTGGGCAAGAAGCCCGCATGATGATGAGTGGAGTAGTGATGCATATTTTGCTCCACTGTATTATATTTGTCATTTTAGTTATGAATTCATTTGTTAAGTAAAGTGGTAATATGTGGATTATTGTAAATTGAAGTTAAAGTGTAAGTGTAATTGTAATTCAGTACTGTAAATATACCATGGATGTATGCTTATTATAATGGAAGGGCCTTAGGCCTATTTTAGAGTTATGATTATATGTATGATGATTTATGCATGAAATTGAAGGTTGGTGATTGAAACTATAAAAGATTTGAAAGTGAACTGTGTATGTTTTAAGTGTAAATTGGATTGGGTTGTAAGTGCCCCAAGGCGTTGTTGGTCCTTGTGTATGCCACCCATTGGATTTTGCTGGATTTCAGGTATATTAGTAATGTTAAACAGCTTATGCAAATTTGAGGATTTTAGGAAATACAAAGGAAACTCTAGTGAAATTTACGTAGAATTGGCAGTTTTTGGGTGAACTTCGGGAGAGCATATCTCTCTCCATAGTGGTCCGATTGGGACGTGCCATACGCCATTTTGAAGCTTAAGATGTCCCCTAATTTGTGTCAAAATCCTAGGATCATTGGTGGTGTGCGTAGCCCATGGTGGCTGAAGGCACAATCTGCCCTGTTCTGGCCTGTTCATGTGGGCAGATCTGGGGCAGTTTTGGGAAATTAATTCCCGCTTCATTACTTGGTCAAATTAAGCATACGACATATCAAATCGAAGTTTGAGGTGTCTAGTTTATGGTGTAAAAGTTTGAGAGACAGTGGTCTTGTGGTTAGGTGCAGAATATTCTGTGAAGATTGGAGGTTTTGGGCTGTTTTGGAGTTGGAGGGCAATGTTGTTTGTCCAACTTCAAACGGCGATAACCGGAGCTCACGAGCTCGGAATCGAGTGTGTGATAGCTTGTTAGAAAGGTAATGGAATAAGGAAAAAGGATAACCTGAAGTCTAGGTTTGGATTTTTGTTTTGTGTTCGCATAAAAATTAATTAGTGAACCTGGTTAAGTTGGTAAAAACGTAAAAGTGAGGAATTGGCTAAGTGGGTTTATGGGAACCCCTTAGTGTCTTATATGTAGTAAAACAAGGTGTATAAACAGTTTAAGTAAGTCTTCCGCTAGTGTTTCAGTTACGATCACAGATTTTAATCGGAAAAAGTTTATTCGCATTTTTATAAATGAATCGCTGTGATTGTAACTGCGCTTAATATCATAATTAATGTTAACAATACCGGTGTACAACGGGCTGTTACAAATTGCAAACAAATCCTTGATTCCCTCCAACCATGCGCATATTTGGTGAGATTCTCAAGTAAGAAAATCTTATCATTCCATCCTACTAATTAACCTAAAGTGTGCGCAAAAGGGAGCTCATTATTCACCTTAGGTTTTTTCACAAAACCTAGCCTACACTCCTTCATCTCATGCGCCATTCTATAGGGTAGTTCACTACACCTTTCCAAACACAATACCTAGCCTCCACCTTCACCAATTGAGCCACAGCAAGCCTCATTATGGTGATCATCTGGTGGCTTGCAAGAAGGTGTTCTTGCATCATTGACGAAAGGTGGTGTGGATCAACATTAGAGGGTTTGAACCCTTCAGACCTGACAATCGATCTCCCTGACTGATCAGGGCAAAACAAGGTAACATCATGCTGTCCTAAAGCATGGGTTTCTATGTGCATGTATGTTTCCGTGTGAAAAAGTTTTGTTTTTCCACCTTACATGCATCGGCCTTCAAGGCTATTTTACTTTCAAGTGGTATCAGTGCCCGATTGCTTTACCATCGGCGGGTGATGGTACCTTGTTTGTGAAAAGAGTTTTTTCACGGACAAAATCTTTAAAGGGTTAAAGTTTAATTATGCATATAGATTATGAATCACAAATCCTTTAAGGTGTTAAAGTTTTGTTTTTGTGAAGATGAAATTGAATCCTATGTTCATAAAAGTATATGTATCATGGTTTTGTTTCTTTTTCTTTATGAGAGTTTTAAAAGGAAACACCCTTTTTGAAATGGTAGATTCGGCCATGAAGGGTACTAAGAGTACCTTGAATGTTTTCTTATTTTTCTCCATGAATTGTGTCATGAGCATTGCATGAAATTTTGTGTCAAAATTTATCATATACTCACCTATATGATTCGGCCATGAAGGTGTTTATGGCTACATGCATGGTTTAATTTTGTTTTCTTTAAGAAAGAATTAACAAAATTTGAATTATAAATTGTTTTAAAATTCGGCCATCAAGAGAAATTTAAGAAATTGAATCTTGATTTTATTTTGATGTTTAAATGTTAAATATCAAAATACATGTGAAAAATATTATGTGATAATGTAATGTTTGTGTTTGCAAGTTTTGATTCTTTCAGGTACAAACAGGAAGGGGATCGTCATGGTGCCCGGATTTAAAATTTTGAATTTTAAATTAATGTGTAATTGCGCTATTTAATTTACAAGTGTAATTTGTAATTTCAATTTTTGTAATTTTGTCTCTCCAAAGATGTTTTGGAGTTTCATTAATTATGTGTAATTAGAGAAATAGGCTAATGGCGTATAGACGACAAGCGGCCGTTGCTTAAAGAAGCAAAATGGACAAAAGCGCGAGCACCATGACTATCTCAATATAAACTTTTTATATGCATGTATGATTAGAACGTCTAGTATGCATGAATTGGGCAAACCGCGTTTTGTATGGTTATTATGTTTGTCCAATAGCGACTAGTGAAAACCGATAGATGTTTCACATAGGTTACGACTAGCATGATAGCTTACAACATGCGTTTGATGAGACCTAATTAACCCTAAAATAAAAGGAACCCTTAAAAGGAATAAATAATTAAGCGTATGATTACCTCCCACCACCAATGCTACTCAAACCTCTTCTACATAGTGGTGCTCCACAACTCAGTTGGGACCCACTGTTTCGTTGAGCTAGAGTAGTTTTTGGAGATCGAATAACCCATTGACGGAGATCGAATAACCTCTTCTACCAATGTATGCGCCGAAATGGTGAAACCCTAACCTTTTGACGGCTATTTAAGGGAGGCTTTAGGAAACCCTTAGTAGTCAGATTTTGGAGATCGAATATTGTTCTCAGTTTGCTTTAATGAAATTCCGCTCTTTTCTTCTTCTTCTTCAACCTAAGGGGAAGGGATTCCATGGATCTGTCTAGAGGATTTGCGGTCATTCTCTAACCAGATTTGTTTCTTTTCCCAACTCAGATCGATATCGTGCGATTGTGGATATTCTATCTGAGGTTCGCGATTGCGATTATGGAAAAGGAATAATCATCATATTTGATGATCCGATTGTTCTCAATTGAACATAAGGATTCTGATTCAATTGAGATTAATCGTGAATTTGGTAATTTTTATAATTCTCTAACCAGATTTGTTTCTTTTCCTAACTCAGATCGATATCGTGCAATTGTGGATATTCGATCTGACGTTCGCGATTGCGATTATGGAAAAGGAATAATCATCAGATTTGATGATCCGATTGTTCTCAATTGAAAATTAGGATTCTGATTCAATTGAGATTAATCGTGAATTTGGTAATTTTTTTCCAAGGAAGGACATCCTAGGAACCCTAACCTTAGGTTGGTTAATTTTTAATCCCAAATTTTATATTTTGTCTTCTAATTATTCAACCGAAATCCAAAACCCCCTTTTAATTTTTCTATTTTTATTAAGCGATTTTAATCCTTGCGATTTCCTTGAGAGACGACTCAGGTTTCCACTTTACTACTAATTTTTATAAACCTGATCTTATTAATTGCGCGAGTTTGACAGCTCGTGTCAGTATGCTTTGAGGCAGTTGAAGCCTCATGGGGAGAATTACCCGACTCAATACTTGGAGTTGGCTGCGATCGTGTTTGCTTTCAAGATTTCGAGGCATCATCTTTATGGGATGAAGTTTGCGGTGTTTAGTGATCAAATAGTTTAAAGTATATGTTCGATCAGAAGGAGCTGAACATGAGACAGCGGAGATGGATGAAATATTTGAAAGACTACGACTTTGAGTTGAAGTACCATCCTGGCAAGGCCAATGTGGTAGCTGATGCTTTGAGTTGGAAATCCATGAGTCTATCCAGTTTGACCATGGGTGACTATGATATTATTGAGCAGTTTCGAGATCTGACAGTGACCTCTTTGTTTAGAGGTGCACTTCTCGAAATGTAGACCGTGCAGATTGAAAATGAGCTTATGGCAAAGATTAAAGAGGCGCAGGTGCAAAGAAAGTGCCTTGAGTATGTGAGGAACCAGGACGGTGTGTCTTGGAATGAGGATGGGTTGTTGACCTTTCAGAAGAGGATTGTGGTTCCTCGAGGTCCTTTGATTGTTGAGGTTATGGCAGAGGCCCACAAGGGCCAGTTTACTATCCACCCTGGTGCTACAAAGATGTATCAGGACTTGAAGAGAAATTTTTGGTGACTGGGCATGAAGAAAGATATAGCAGTTTATGTGTCCAAGTGCCTTATATGCCAGAAGGTGAAGATAGAACACCAGAAGCCGTTCGGTAAGCTTCAACGTCTTGAGATTCCGGAATGGAAATGGGACAACATTTCCATGGACTTCATTGTGGGTTTGCTGAAGACTCAGGTTGGTTATGACTCTATCTGGGTCATTGTGGACAGATTGACCAAGTCTGCCCATTTTCTTCCAGTGAAGGTGAGTTTTACTACACAGCAGTTGGCCCGACTATATGTTCGCGAGATTGTTAGGCTTCCCGGGATGCCCGAGAGTATCACCAGTTATAGGGACCCGAAGTTCACTTCTCGGTTCTGGGAGGCGCTGCAGGAGGCTTTTGGTACGCAGTTGAGACTGAGTACAACCTATCACCCTCAGATTGATGGACAGACTGAGCGAACCATCCAGACATTGGAGGACATGTTGAGGGCTTGCACGTTAGAGCAAGGCTCAGCATGGGATAGGTACCTGCCATTGGCGGAGTTTTCGAATAACAACAGTTTCCATGCTAGCCTGGGCATGGTACCTATTGCAAAGCCACTTGGGCTGCCCAGTCAAGATCCAATCCATCAAGACAAGAGTAATCAACGGGCCTTCAGGAATAGTACTAGGCCCAGTCGTTTTGATGACTTTATAATGGGCTAATAGCCTTTTTGTAATAGGACCATATGATTTGTAAAATCAATTGTTCCTTCAGAAGATATATAGAAAATTGTTGGACAAACTTATCTCTCTTACTTTTCTCTCTCTTCTAACTAACTCTCTACTTGCTCTTCTTCTCCTTCCCTTCAATTTGGTGCTTTCATTTCTGCTCCTCCTCCTATAGCTGACAACACTAGGATGAGAGATCTTCAAAACCAGCTCACTGAGCTGCGTCAACAACTTCAGGCTACGGACAATAGACTCCAAACCAATGAGAATACTACTACCCAGCAATTTACGGCTTGGGAAGTTGCCCATGACCGACGCTTCCATGCAATTGAGAATCAACAGAATGAACGTTTTGCAGACTTGCGCACCGATTTGGAACGACACATCCAGCAACAAGCCAACAATGGTATGGTTCCTCCCCTTGGCCGTCAACAGGGCCTCTTCGGTCCAGGTCCTGGTGGTCGTTCCCCACGTTTAGATCTTCCTCGGTTTTCATCCGGTGATCCAAATCGCTGGCTCTTTGCTGTGGAACGTTACTTTATGTACTATCAAACCCTTGATACGGACAAGCTCCTCATCGCTTCTTTCCATTTGGATGATCCGGCTGCCAGTTGGTTCCAGGGGATGTCACGCGATGGTCTCATTCCCACTTTGAATGCATTTGTCCAGGCCATCATACAGCGTTTTGGCCCTACCGAATTTGACAATCCAGCGTCCCTCTTAGCCAAATTGCAACAAACAGCTACTGTACAAGGCTACCAGACGGCCTTTGAACGTTTATCAAGTCGTGTACCTGGGTTATCCCCTGCTCTTACAAAGAGCATGTTTATTTCTGGTCTCAAACCCAGAATTCGCAGCTCCATTATTCCCCATAGACCTATTGATGTCCATCAGGCCTTCGCCTTAGCCCGTGTCTATGAAGACCAACTCAATCTCAACCGATCCTCCAAACCTTGGTTTACCAAACCCAGTACCAGCACACAAACTCTTTCTCTACCAGCTTCCCCTTAGGTTTCACCTGCTTCACCTATTGCGGCCATCCCAATTAGAAGGTTATCCCCTGCAAAAATGCAAGCTAAACGTGATAAGAATATTTGCTTCAATTGTGAGGAAAAATATCATTTCGGACATAAATGCAAAAATAAACCTGCTCTGTTATGTATGCATGGCAGTGATACTGATCTGTTTGATCTTGGTTCCAGTGATATGAGATCAGTTACACCAGTCTCTGTTGAGCCTTCTGATTCACAACCTAAAATTAGTTTTCATGCTCTTTTTGGTCATCGCAATTCACGTTCATTTCGGTTGCAAGGCACAATCTCAGGCAAGTCACTTCATGTACTAATTGATGGAGGTAGTACCCATAACTTCATCACACCTAGGATGTCTTCCTTTCTCCATTTGACAATGCATGCCATTCCTCCATTCACGGTCCAGGTTGGAAATGGTGATAACTTGCTCTGTTCTGCTCAATGCACCAGTGTACCACTGCTATTGCAATCTGAATTATTCCATGTGGACTTATTTTTCATTGATCTTAAGGGTGCTGATATAGTCCTTGGGGTGCAGTGGTTAGCCACACTCGGCCCCATCCTCACTGACTATCAACATATGACAATGTCTTTTAATCATGACAATTCTAAGGTGTTATTGCAAGGAGCACTGACAATGGATCTGACGGCAATTTCTCTAGCCCAATTGCACAGACTTGTGGCTCAGAATTAGGTCTCATCATGCCATATGTGTTTTACTACTACTTCTCCAACTACAAACCAACCACCTGATGGTTGTTCTAAGGACCCAGCCATTCAACAGGTGTTACAGGATTTCGGTGATGTGTTTGCCATCCCTCCTACACTGCCCCCAAGCCGGACCTTTAACCACAAAATTATACTTCAACCAGATACTAAACCAATTCAGGTACATCCTTATCGGTACCCTCATTTTCAAAAGAATGAAATTGAGCGTTTGGTCAAAGAAATGTTGACAGGAGGACTTATCCGTGCCAGTCAATCTCCATTTAGTTCACCCGTGCTACTAATTAAAAAGAAAGACGGTACCTGGCGTTTTTGTGTGGATTACCGGGCTCTAAACACTGTCACGGTGAAGGACAAATTCCCAATTCCGACAATTGATGAACTCTTAGATGAGTTACATGGGTCCACCATCTTTTCGAAGTTGGATTTGCATTCTGGTTACCATCAAATTTTAATGGAACCAGCTGACATTCACAAGACGGCATTCCGGACACACCAGGGTCATTATGAGTTTGTAGTCATGCCCTTTGGACTCACAAACGCTCCATCCACCTTCCAAGCTATGATGAATGAGGTTTTTTCTGAATTTCTTCGCCGCTTTGTCGTCATATTTTTTGATGATATCTTGGTCTATAGTGCTTCTTTACAGGATCATGTGCACCACTTAGTCCAAGTCTTACAAACGCTGCGTGACAATTCCTTATTTGCAAAATTGTCCAAATGTTCTTTTGCCTTACACTCCATCCAATTTTTGGGACACATAATCTCAGGCACAGGGGTAAGGCCAGACCCTCAGAAAATACAGGCCATTGTTGATTGGCCAGTGCCTGTGTCTCAAACCCAAGTCAGAGCCTTCTTGGGTCTTTCCGGTTACTATCGACGCTTTATCAAACATTATGCCTTGATAGCGGCCCCGTTGTCTGATTTATTGAGCAAGACAACCTTCATTTGGTCTGCTGCTGCACGGGAAGCTTTTCAGAAATTAAAGACTCTAATCACTGTTGCACCGATTTTGGCCCTTCCGGATTTCTCCATTCCGTTCATTGTTGAAACCGATGCATCAGGCATAGGTGTTGGAGCTGTGCTTCTCCAACACAATCACCCAATTGCTTTCTTCAGCAAGAAACTCTCGGCCACGATGAGAAACAAATCCACTTATGTGCGCGAGATGTTTGCAATCTCCTCGGCGGTGGCCAAATGGAGACAATACTTACTGGGCTCCCCATTTATTATTCGTACTGATCATCGAAGTCTTCACCATCTCCTGTCTCAAGAAGTGCAAACACCCGAACAGCAGCTCTTTTTAGCAAAATTGTTAGGATTCAATTTTACCATACAGTACAAATCCGGCAAAACCAATGTGGTGGCGGATGCTCTTTCCCGTCAACCAGATGATGCTACAACGATTCCAGTATCCCAACTATCTGTGCTCTCCGGTCCGATTTCCACTTATTCAACTACCTTGCAAACCGAGCTGCAACAGGATCCATATACGGTCCAAATCATGCGTGATATACAACAGCACCCCAATTCATGGCCTAAATGGCGGATACAGGGTCATCTTTTGATTTGCAACAACCGAATCTTTTTACCCGCAGGCTCCAGTTTAATTCCTCAGCTGTTACATGAGATGCATTCATTCGTCCAAGGTGGTCATTCGGGTTTCAATGCCACTCTTCATCGTCTTTCCTGCACATTTACATGGAAGGGAATCAGAAATGATGTTAAACAATTTGTCAAAAATTGTGTGGTATGCCAAAAGATTAAGCCTCAGAATCATGCACCTTATGGATTATTACAACCCATCACTCCACCAGATTCATTATGGACAGATTTATCAATGGATTTTATCACCCACTTACCTCTTTCTAATGGCTTCACAGCTATCTTCGTAGTGGTTGATCGCTTTTCCAAGGGTGGACACTTCACGGCATTACCATCCAACTACACGGCTGCACATATTGCAAAGGTTTTCTGGGATTCAGTAGGGAAATTGCATGGCTTTCCCCGCACTATCATATCAGACCGTGATCCTCTTTTCTTAAGCACTTTCTGGCGCACCTTGTTTAAACTCCAAGGCACGTCGTTGCAGTATAGCACGGCCTATCATCCTCAATCGGACGGCCAGACGGAGAGGGTAAATCGGTGTCTTCAGCAGTATCTTCGAGCATTCACACATACGCATCCGAAATTGTGGTCAAAATATTTGAGCTTGGCTGAGTTTCACTTTAATACATCCTTCAACCGCTCAACTGGTCTCACTCCTTTTGAGATCACCTTTGGTCGCAAACCACCCAACCTTCTGGCGTACACTTTTGGTGCGTCTGCTGTAGAGGCCATCAACTCTGATTTATCCACTCGGACTCAGATTTTTAGCACACTCAAAGAAAACTTGTTTAAATCCCAGAATGCAATGAAGGCTTTTGCAGATCGTAAGCGAAAAGAGAAAACCTTTAATGAAGGGGAGTGGGTTCTGTTGCGTCTTCAACCTCATCGGCAACTCTCCATGTCTCGCCGGTCTTCACAGAAGTTGGCGCAACGCTTCTATGGCCCCTATCAGATAAAGGAACGGATAGGTTTGGTTTCCTATCGCCTGTGCCTTCCTGCTGATGCTCGCATACATGATGTTTTTCATGTATCTCTTCTCCGACTGTTCCATTCGGACCACCTCATACCACATCAGCCACTGCCACCGTCTCCAACAGCTGAACTGCCGCTGCATCACCCACAGGCTATTGTTAATACTCGTTCAATTTGGAGACAAGGTCAAGAGGTTCCCCAAGTGTTAGTTAAGTGGGAAGGCTTACCTCTCGATGACTGTACATGGGAGGATGCTTCCACGGTGGTGGCTCTGGCCGCCGGCAAACTTCCCACCTCAGATCCAGTTTTTCCATCCCAAAGATCGGATTTTTCTGAACGACCTTCTCTCTCCCAGCCACTTACCTCTTCTAATGGGTTTTGCATCCCACCCACACACGTGTCTCGTGTGTCCACAGACGTCCCATCAAACTCCAAATGCCCTCCAGCTGTGTCCTCTGCTCCACATGCTTCTGGCGTCATCTCGTCCGTTGATGCATCTTCATCACACGGTCCATCACGCATCGCGGACGATGCAGCATCTCAAGGGGGAAGGGTTGTTGTGAAGCCACTTCATGACCCAGCCCATCAAGACAATAGTAACCAACGGGCCATCAGGAAGATTACGAAGCCCATGCGTTTTGAAGACTTTATAATGGGCTAATGGCCTTTTGTAATAGGACCATATGAATTGTAAAATCAATGGCTCTTTCAGAAGATAAATAGAAAATACAAACAGAAGAAAAGGATAGAAAATTGTTGGACAAACTTATCTCTCTTACTTTTCTCTCTCTTCTAACTAACTCTCTGCTTCTCTCCTTTCCCTTCCCTTCAGTGGGTTACTTTGTAATTGAAAATTATATAACAAATAAAACCAAGTAACAAATAAAAGAAATAAAATTTTAAAAATGAAACCGGTGAAACCTGTGTAACAAAATGGGTTACTTTGTGTCTGTAGATATTCGGATGAAGTAAGACTATTGAAAATCAATGGCTTTGTGTCTATATTATATATGCATAGGTGGGTGTCTTAGTGTCGGATTCGATAAAGCCTCACTTTTATTTATATATATATACACGATGGGTTTCATTGATCAGAACAAGTTACTAGATGGAAGAAAAATAAAGCAAAGATTTAACTATGTCGAACGATTAATTCATACCTGTTTGGTTGAGGTGGAAGAAAGTTTGCAGACAGAAATCGGCAGCAGAGATAGATCAGTAGCGCGGAGTGTGTTTTGAGGGCGAAGTGAGAGAGAAGGATCCAGACTGAGCCGCGGAGAGTGAAAAAATAAAAGATTTCAAACCCTAGACATTTACTTTTTATATCATGAGATAAAATGATCACAGTAACCTTATAAATTTGCGGGTCAGCGGGTTCACGGGTTGATCTTTAACCCGACACGATTTTTTTTCGTGTTATTTTTTTTCAACCCGAACACGACCCATTTATTAAATGGGTTGACCCGATCACGAAAATTTCGTGTCGGGTCCGGGTTGGGTTGACGGGTTGTGTCATAAATTGCCACCCCTATTCACGCCTAATATAGACGTGACTCGTCTTGTGTTGACTCGTGGCACAACAAGTTAACAGTTTAATCGTCAAACTTCATAAAGCCATAACTTTTGACTCGAGTTTCCGAATCAGGTAATTATTTGTTTGATTCCACATAACTTTTTGAGATTCACACAATGACATCTCATTTGATATATTTTATCTCTCACAAACACAATTTAAATTTGCAACAATGTTACTATAAAGATGGCACCAAAGTGGATTAGTCCATCTATAAATAAGGATACTTAATGTCATATTAAAATATATACTTCTACCAAGTGTTTGAAAAAAAATAGTGTACAAGATTATTGAATCGCAATACGTGTCGTATATCGTTTGGTCGATTTTTCATATCGTGAATCATATCGAATCGTAAGATACAGAAATATAATAAAAAATAATTTAATAATATATAACTTTTTATGACTTTTATCGAACTGTATCGTACGTTATATCTTTCTGTTTTATGCTTTTTTCTTAAAAGCCATTTAAACTATGTATGCCTAAGAGAAAGAAAAAATAAATACATTTAAAAGAAAAATAAAAAAAGACTAGTGAGTATAAGAAAAGAAAAATAAACCTGAAATTGAATCCTTAACTCTAAAGTTTGTAAACGTCTCTGATACGAAATAATGGCAGAGTCTTTATATCTGGATTCATTAGAAGCTTATAGCCTTTAAATGATTTTCAAAAATAAAATCATTCTTCCTAGAGATTTAGAATATTTATTTAATTATTTCCTTTATTAATACAGATTTTTCAAATTGATTTTTGAGTTTAAATCACAAATTAAATCTTTATTTTGTTTTCCATATTAATAATAATTTTTTAGATTTTTTTATTTTAAATAACAAACCAAATTTTTATTTATTTTAATATTAAAAATAAAAAAATTGATTTTTTTCATGTAAATCACAAACTAAATCTTTACTTATTTATTATATTAAATCACAAACCCAGAACTCGGAGGCTTATGGGTTTAAATGCTCTTATAATACCATTATTGTAAATTTCAATTGTGTTTGTGAGAGGTAAAATATGACAAATGAGATGTCATTGCGTACATATTGAAAAAAAAATTGGAATAAAAAAAAATCACCTGATTTGGATAATTGAATCAAAAGTAATGGCTTTCCGAATTTTTACGGTTCGTAAGTTGGCCTTTTTATGCCACGTGACAACACCAGACCAATGACGCCGAAATTAGGCGTGAATGCCTTGAGAGTTACGCCTACCTTAGGTGTGATTGGTCACACCTAATTTGGACGTGAATGAGTGCAATAGATCCGTATATAGTTCCTGAATAGCTATATATTCGTAATTATTTATTTTTATTTTTTTGGTAAGTATATTCGTAATTATTTATTAAAATAGTAATATAACATGGAAATTAGTAATATTATTTCGTCAATCAACAGTTATAATTTATTGGGTCAAACTTATTAATTAATTAATAATTTGTAATAAATTATAATCATTAATTGACGGAAATTCACGATTAGGATCTAAAATGTCACAAAATATGATTTAGAAGGACATGCATTTTTTCCTAAAAAAAATTGACTGATATAACATGGAAAATTATATTTCCATATAAAATACATTAATTTTTCTAAGAAATAAAAAATAATCAATATTGAATATTGAATAATGAGCAAAAAAAATGTGATTCCCGAAAAACTAGGGATGCTAAGTTGCTAACATATGCTTACGCGGTTTTTTCAGTGCGTCAACTTATAATACGTAAATGACAATATGACATATATTTGTTGTTAACAGAAAAAGGAATCGAATCAAAACGGTTCAAGGCGCCAACACCGTTCGGTCCTTGCGCTCGTTTACATATTGAACAAAATATTTCTTCTTTACTTATTTTAGTTAAAATTAGTATCTTTTATTTGATATTTAAATTTAAAAAAACTGTTTACTTTTCTCCACTACGATTTCTATATATTTATATAAAATATATTAGTTTTGACTAAATAATACAATTCTATATCTTTTAAAATAACAAACACTATTCGCTTACTCGTACTACTCCAGGAAGTCCACTTGATTCGATTTTTGGAATTTTTCCAAAATGTAGGCTTCATTAATTAATAATGGTTTAGTATTTCAAAATATTTGGGTTAATAATATTACAATACAATTCTCTATATTATTTTGATTAATCAATTGTGATCATATCGAGCTTATGACATTTGTTGGTATTGAATCTAATTGGGTAGCAGTGTAGGCTTTAGGGTAATCATATACATGATTTAGGGTTCATATTGGTATCATAGCACGTGTATATGATTATAAAATATCGAAACAATAAGAAATCAAAATTATGATTGCGCATACCTTATTGGGCCATCACAAAGCCCGAGGAAACGAGAGACTTCATGCCAAGATCTTTTTCTCTATGGTCTATTCCAAAAGTAAGTATAATGGCTCATAGGGCTTAACCCCAATATAAATAGGTTAGAGAGTGGACCTAACTAGATACCCAAGAAAGAGTTTGTGTTCGCTGAGTCCACCCATCATGAAAATGAGGATCACATTACAACCTGTACTGTTGTCCAACTAGGTCCAATACCAACAGATACCATAAACCCAGCCCAACATGATTACAATGGCTAATCAAAATAATATAATTGTGTTTCACCAAATATATATATATATATATATATATATATATATATATATATATATATATATATATATATATATATATATATATATATGAGGCAGGATCATCTATACATAAGAATAATAAGTCGTACACCAAATCTTAACCATTGATTTTCTGCATCTAACGGTTACGATTTATTAGGTCTCACTCATTAATTATAATTTCTAATTCCCAATAAATCTCAATTAACCAGAATATTATTAACCAGAATATTTTGAAACACCAAAACATAATTAATTAACGAAGCCTATATATTGACAAAATTCCAACATCCATTTCAAACTACAACCCTAATCCAATCTCACCCTAAACTTATACCCAACTAGGCAAGTACCAATTCTTTTTCTTCCTCACAACCTAAACCCTAATTTGCATTTATCAATGACTCGGAAGCGCAGTCGCATTGAGTTGTCACCGGATTCCATGCCAGCAGCCATATTAGCAATGGAACCAAACAATGGGGTGCCACCGGAAAAACTCTTTTTTTCGTTAGGTTTGACCACCACAGACCCAACAAGAAAGAACCCACCACCGCCGTTTGGGGAATTCCTGCAATGTTGTCACTGGTGCAGTTGCAACATCAGTCCCGATATTAATATATACATGTATGGGTATGTATTGCTTCCTTTGTCTCTGTTCTTCCCATATTTTAATTATCTCTATTTCTTTCTTCTTCTTTCTTTTTAGTTTCTATTTGTGTTCTAGACCTGAATGTCAGTGGTTCGATTCGATTTCCCTTATGCTCTTTAGTACATTGGAGGGGCTAAAAGCCCCTATGAAACTACATTGATCCTATAGAAAGAAACTCCATAGAGTTCATCCAGCAAAGGCCTTCCATGCATAACTCATAGGTGAACACCAATATGAAAGGCATAAAATATTAAAGTCCAGATTTCAAAAACCAATAAAGATTACAAACCTACAGAACGAAACGCCAAACCCATCGGCTAACAAATTCTATTGAAGCTCAGCTGGAAAAGTTGTTTAAATCCTCCACACATCTGAGTTAGGGTTTTTTAATATATGTGCATTTATTTAATTTGCATCGCAAAACACGTGTAAAGATTTTCTTTCTTGCTTTTTTTTTTTTTGAAATATAGAGGTCGAAACGCAAGAGAAAAAAGAAATAATTAAACTTAACAAGAGTAGCTAGGTGTAGAGAGAGAGCCCCGGTAAATCGTTAAAAGGTATGTAGATTGTTGGTAGGGGTGTTCGCGGTTTGGATAGGTTTTGGAAGCAAGAATCATCCGATCCAATCCCTTCCTTCGTTTTGATCATATGATCATTCTTTCGGTTTTAATTTTTATTCAAATTCGATCCAATCCAATTCAATTTTTTTCTGTTTGGATTGGATCGGTTTTCTGTTTTTGAAAATCCTAAAATCTATTTCATGCTTATCGTGCAAATAACATTTTTTGTATATATTGGATTTGTAAAAAAAAATTTTTACAAAAGGTCAAAAGCATTAATAAACTATAATATAGTTTTTTATTTTTTGGCAATGAGATATGAAGCTCTATAAAGATAAAATTTTGTTAATGAGATGTGACTAGATTTTTTCTTGGGTTTAGTTGATGGGTTAATGGTTTTGGGTTTAGGAAAGACCCAAATAGATAGAGGGAAATTAATATATTGGATCGGTTTTCATCAACCCAACCAAAAATCGATCAAATCCAATTAAAATTTGTGGTTTTTAATCGGTTTTCGGTTTTTTTGATTTTCGATTTATCCGGTTATCGATTTTTCGGTTCGGTTATCGCGGTTTAAATCGATTTGGATCAATTGATGAACACCCCTATTTGTTGACATAGAGGATCATGTAATCCCCGAACTCAGATACGTACGTGGAATATTTGAACAACTTCTCCAGTTGAGCTTCAGTAGAATTTGTCAAACTTTGGGGTTCCCTTCCCTCAGTCCAACTCTATCATACATGAGATGACTGCTCCAATGAAACTAACTTTCTTTTTTCTTTTTTATTTTATCTTTTTAAAATGTAAAATTGTCTTGAGTAAATAAAGATATATTCATATTTGAATTTTAATGGTTAAGATCGCACTAATATTAGTTAATGCATCTCATCCGTTGATAATTAAAATGGCTTCCAATCGATGAATCCATTTTACAAAAAACTCAGCTTTATGCTTCCTCCCAACATAAATCCATTGCTGGTAACATCATGTTCAGCATTCTGTTTAATATCTCAGCAGTGCTTAATATTTATTTAGATTGTAATTGCAGTTGCTTATCGTCCCATTTTATAGTTGCTATTGCATGTTACTATATTAAATTTTACCATAGAATACAAAGTTAGCTGTGATTATGATTATTGCTGATATTGTTAATTAGTGAATAGGCCGTAAGTGAATAAGCTCCTAATTTATTCCTTGATTGCTCCATTGGTTGATTGTAATCAAACTATAAATAAAAGATATATTTTACAGGTACATACAATTTTTTCACCTTTTGTGAATCCAAGAATACCACCTCTCCTAGTATTTTTGGAAGGAATTTTGTCTTAAAAAGTGTTCACAAATAAGAATCTTGTAAAAATCAAATTCTCGAAGAAGAAAAAATCACATTTTTTATATTAAAGGGGGAATACTACTCATGTTATATGAGAGTAATTCTCTCATGCTATAGAGAGATTCAGAGAAGTCACGTGGTGCCTACCATCATTAAAAATTGTAAAAAATTAAGTAAAAACGTCATTTGTTTTTACCATTTTTACCGTTTTAAAACTAAAATAAAAATTTAACAAAAAAAAAGATTTACAAAAAATAAACTAAAAAAAAACCTAATTTTCATTTTCCGCACATCATATTCACAGTATCTTAATATCTTTTTGTTTGGATATATGTTTTTTATAATTATGTCTTATTAAGCTGCAATTCTATTATAAGTTATGCTATGAGAATCGCTTTGTGTTTTTGGATCATTGTGTGCATCGAAAGAAGTGAAATTATATCCCGATGAACGATGATCCAAAATTCACATAGTGTATAAAACAGTTAGAGCAGATTGGTTATCCATTACTTATTAATTATCACTGTTTATAATTTTGATACTTGGTTATGAAAAATAATTTTTCTTTTTAGATAGATAAGTAGCTCAACACACATGTTTATTTGTTTATTATGTGATATTTTTTTTACATAGATATATATAATTTTGTATCTTGACCTTAAGTGGTAGAGAGGAGAAACTTTACGTTTCGGGTCGTTTCTACGTTTTACGTTTCTACCACCCCTTTCTATTTCTACATAGAAACTTGAGTTTGACAACATTGGTGGCTACCATTAAAAAAAAAAAAATGAGGGTGTAATTTTTTGAAGTGAGATAAAATGAAATAACTATCTCATATAAAATGAAAATAGTATTTCCCATACTAAATAAATATTTTCCCAAAAATCTAAAAACAATCCTTGTACCCACCCAACCCCTCCCCTCTCTTTTCCCCCTTCCCCCTTCTTTTTAGAGGGATCCAATTATATAATATTATTATTGCAGGCTTGATCATAGGGCTTAGCCCATGATCTAATTTTGTTAATTTTTAAAGGGCCCGAGTTTGAAAGCCTAATTATATCTTTCAACAAAACCCGAAACAGAACCGGTCTGTTGGTCTATTGGGGAATGAGTTGTACATTTACGCTCTTTTTACCTTAATTATTTTTTATAAATTACAGAGTGTATATATTTTAGATTATCTTTTTTTTTAATATACTTTTTTAAATATTAGTATATATCATTAGTATTTTTTATTTATTTTAAATTTAAATTATTTTAATTAATTATGTATATTTATCTTATTATTTTAAATATTCTTTATTTTTTATTTGATTTTTATATATTTTTACCTGAAATAAAAATAAATGTGAAATACGCGGAATATATAGTAAGGTAGTGAAATATAATTGCCAACTGACACATTAAATTTGAATGATGCAGGTCCCTCGGTGCATATTGCTCACCTGAATGCCGAGAATCAAGGATTAAAGTAGATACAATTTTTGAAAAATATAATTCCAAATCTGGTTCGAGTGACAAGGGAACGGAAGGCATAAAGGAAGATGATCCAGTTCTGTGATTTTAATTTTAACAGAAACTGATGCTGTGACCATCTCATTCCTTCTTACTCTTAAGTACAGAGGTACCCAGCGGCATTTATTTTGGCAGCTGAAAGCCTTCTTTTTTTTTTTTTTCTTTTTGTTCATAGCTTCAAATGACAAAAGGTATATATATATATATATATATATATATATATATATATATACACATTGAAGGTAAATTACACTCACCTTCACCTTATAATCTCTTCACGTGTTTTTACAGTAATCATTTTTCCTTGCGAAAACTGCTGTTTAAGTTTTGATATTCAATTATTTTGGACCATTAGTTATCCTTCGTCACTTGCAATTTCTTGTTGCAAGGTCAGTCGTAGTTGTAGCTACTATTCCGAAAGTTTCCGAAACATATCCTCATTTATAGCGATTTGAAATAGCTCCTATTCCAAAATTTCCCAAAGCATTTCCTGAGTTCCTCCACTCAATAGTAACTGCATTATAAATGGTTTGAAATGTGATTGCTATTGAGCGCAACTTCATGTTACAATACCTAAATTAATGTTGGACATATAATATAATAATTTTATATCAATTTAAAATTGGAAAATATTACTGTTTCTTTGCAAAATTTATGAATATTATAAGTTTATATTCATTTTTTTGTTATATTATTGAATATTAAATATAATATACACTTTATAAATTAAAAATATTATTTAATATCAAAACATGTCCTTAACGTGTCAAAATATAATATTTTTTAAAATTAACGTGTCGGAGTGTCGTGTCCCGTGTCGGTATCGGTGCTATATAGAGTGAGGCAACTTCGTAAATTAATGTTGGACATATAATATAATAATTTTATATCAATTTAAAATTTTATTTAACTTAATTTTTTATAGTTATATATTAATTTATTACTTAATACATTATATAATATTAATTTAATCACGATCAATAAATTATAAATTTATATTTTCACTGGTTAAAGATTTAGTTTTTTTAAAACATTACTCAACACACATAGAAATTGAAAAGGAACAAAATACAGTGACTATAGTCTAATTTGTTAAAAGCAAACAGCGATTGATTAGGCATGTAAATAGCATCTCTGAAGAGAACCTCCTCCAATGTACCTTTGAAAGCTGTAAACCTGTCTTGAGCCTTTCTAGTTTGTTAAATAACTCTTAACAATAAAAAGAAGAGCATGAAGCAGGCATGGAACACTAAATGATATCAAAGCAACCTTTATCAATAAAATCATTACTCATGCTGATGCAGACAGAGTCAGACAATAGAGCAGGGGAGGCTCTGGAATTTTTATTATTAATTAACTAGAATTTTCTTCTTCTTGTTTTCGTTACAATTTGTTTTTCATCACTGTAGTAATCAGTATACATCAAAATTCTCATTTTCTCTGTATTAGAGATAAAAAAAATTGAAGTTTGTACCCAAATGATTATTATGACGAGCTTTCCACCTTCATTCAGTCATCATGAATATTCTCCAAAAACAATTAAAGAATCATGAATAAAAAAAAATCATCTTCTTCCAACATCCTGCACAGTGCACACACACAAACAAAAAAGCTTTGGTCATGAGTATGCGTGCAGCGTGCGTATCGTTAGTTAATTTAAATGAACAGAAACTAACATTAATAAGAAAAGAATATTTTAGTACCTAATGATTGTGTAGGAGTGGCAATTGTCGTACGGAGCTTTAGACATTGCAAAGTGAGTGTTTGTTAATTGGGTATCAAATTATGCACACAACAGAAGCTGGCGTGAGAGACGAGTTAATAAGATGATGATGAATTGTACTGATCATGTGTAAGGCATGGCATGGTTGTGGAGCAAAATTACACATTAGCACCTGACAATGAAAAAGTAAAAGTTAGAATTAGACATGGAGGCTGAGACCAAAAGCAGAATGAAAAAGCATGAAAGAGAAGAAGAAAAAACAAAAAACTAACCTTTTTCGGTATGTGTGAAATGGGTTGTCTCTATCAAACTCCATGGATATATTTCTTCAAAGTAACTCCCGCTTGTTGACCAGTTGCTGAATAAATACGTGCCATGTAAAATTTCTAATTCAGAGGGGGTGGAAGAATAATTGTAGTGACAAAAAAGGTTAAAAAAACCGAAAGGACTTCAAAGTAAAAAAGATTGAGATATAGACTATGTTAGCATATTGCCTAACGGATTCATGAAATCAATTTGTATATCTAGAAAAGAAATATACAACTAGTGGCAAATAACATATCAGTATCCACTCTATTGAATCTTGTACTTTTGGTCTATACAATAATAAAATAAGAAAAAGGCCACCGGGACCCCCCCTTTGAGACTCGGTAAGGTTTGCTTAGAGTTCCACGTAGTTATCATTTATCTTATTTGTATCTATGTGCATGAACTTAAAAAACACAAAAACTCATTTGAGGTATCTAAGTTTCTACTATCATGCAAGCAAGAATCTTGTACTTTTGAAATTGTGAGCAAATGCAAAAGGGATAGATAGAGTACTTGAATATGGATGGACGTATCTCAAATCTAGTCCTCCTTCCTTCAGAAAAAGCTTAGTTCAGTATATCCGTGGGAATATGGTAGAAGTTCCTCCACCTCTATTTTGGATCGAGAACAGCTCATACTTTTCTTCAATCTTCCATGACTTGACTCAACCTCAGCCCAAAATATAGCAGAAACAGGTCTGTGGTCTGAAAACCTTGATTCACCGCGGACGTAAGATAATTGATGGAGACCTTCTCCATACCACAAAATACGGTCACACCTATACAAAGAGATATATTTAACATTGACATAAGTTGCTACAAAATTATATCATATAAATTCCTATTCCTATTACTTTGGTTATGTGAGAGATGATGATCTTACCAAGCAGGTGTTCGCCTTTTCTCCTTTGGGTGCATATCATCTCCTGCATATCTATCTGAATTAGTTGAATACTTGTATGTTGGAGGGAAATAAATCTTCCCCTCATTCCATCCCACAAATGCACGACCTCTCTTCTGCTCTATTCTCAACTGCAAGGAATCTCAGTAACATTAACATTGATTGTTTTTGATCTACAACAACACAGTTTTAAGGTAAAAGAGAGATTTAGAAAACGGAAGTAGTTATATAGCTATACCTGGTCATTCTCTAACAATGCTCTCCAGTTTTGCATCTCAACAAGCGCCTTGGCAGAACGGTAGGAGAGTGCAATCCGATAATTCAAATCTCCAAGCCATATAATTCGACTAAATAAATGAATTAAAATTTAGAACAGTTAACACAAAATTGTTAAATAAAAAGAGAACAAAATCATAATGGGTTTGGAAATTTTAGGAAAACAGAATTGTTATTGTGTTCATTCTACATGAGAGATCTAGACAAGGTGATATATTAGCAATTGCAAGGGGGTCTCAAATTACATACACATGTTAAAAATATTAGTCATACTAATGTATGCGAATGGATTCTTACTCATGCTCAAGGATTGTCTCAGGAGACTTCTCATTGTCAGCACCATGAACGCGTGGAAACCTTGTCTTCTTTAGAATCTCCATCACATCAGAATTTCTTCTTAGTTCATCACCCTCTTTCTGTCCAGAGGTTAAGTGGCTACAGATGAAGCAAAAGCTTGTTTCATGCAGAGACATGCTAATTGAGATGGATCCCTGCAAATAAAAGCAGAATAACTCTATCATTTAAGCCAATTTCGAGTAATCAGCATTTTTGCCATGCATATATCAAAGAAAAATTAAAAATAAGGACAATCATGACTGGTTTAAAGTTTACCTTATTTCCGAGATAACCCATCAATCCTCTGCCAACACATGATACTTTCAAGTTTCGAATGTGATCCTTCAATTCACTTCTCACCCATATGGTAAGAAATATTCCCACCATTTGCTTACTTGCAAAAAGGCAGTACCTTGAACGCCCTGGCATGCCATATCCATCTTCAGCATTGGCAGGTCCACCATAAGACATTGGTGAAAATAAGACTGTGCTTGGTGAATCTCCAAGACCATTGTCATCATCAGATGAACCCCATCTTGAATAATCACTTGGTCTGGAGTAGTCACTTGCCCTGGAGTAGTCACTAGGCCTATAACCCCATCTAGAACTGGGATCAAAGTCGCTTCGTCTGTGACCAAAAATTACACGATCACAGACACTGAATCTTCGATCTAGTCGTGGTTGAACTGTTGAAGGATCATTGTCCATTCCCCAGCTGCTAGAAGTTGTCTGGAATGATCGCCGATGGAAGAATGATGAATTCTTCTGCCTAGCCGATCCCTCAAAATCTGCATTTATTTCTACCACTGGCTGAGGAATGGGAGATGGTGTATAATACCCGCCACCTCCACTAGTACCAGGTAGATTGTTCAAAGTTTTTCCGATAAGAGCCAGCCATTTTTTGGCAGGACCATTGTCTTCTGCCCCTAAGATATTACCAGCATTCAAGGGAACTATCTCTTGAAATCTGCAATAGAGAGGTAGAATGTGTCATCAGTAACAACTAGTACTAAGTTTGCTTGGAAAAGACGTTAAACAAGTACCAAATCCTACCCAAGAACATAAATATCTGCAGGTGCTGAGGCATGAAGCCAATCATCTAAACTCAAATTACTTGGTGGGGATCTTCCAGCCACATTCCATGTAGCAACAAAAACGCTGCCCACAGAGAAATAGCACTCATGAGAAATTGAAAACACCAAAACAAGACCTTTTTTCTTTCAAGTAAAAATGTAAAATCGGAGAAGCAGCATACCTATAGTTATGGACATCTATAATTCGAGGATGGTCAAGATTCATTCTTCCTCGCCTGACCTGCTCTGAGTTCCTACTAAACTTCTCTGTACATTACAATAAGGAGTTTGTATTAATGTCAGCATTTAATAAAAAAAATAACGATTTTCAAACGGGTAAATGATTCAAAGAATGGAATTTAATTGGGAAAATGTGTACCAGTTTTGCTCTTTTTGATTGTGCGTGGCTCTCTCTCAGATAAGCTGCTCCTGCTCCTGTATTCTACGTCACCTCCTGAAGAAGGAAACAAGTTTCAAGGCATCAAGTTCTAATCCATTAGAGATTAAAAAAGCTGAATAAAAAATAAAACTGGGAATGACATGTATAGGTGAACGCAGCCAAAAGCAATTTCCCCCTCATTGGGAAAGCTAATTGAGTTTTGTCAAAACTTGATTGTTGATATTAGATAAAAACAAAATCAGCCACAACTTGATGAATGACACTAAGCTTCAATTCTGTTTCAAAAATGTTATTTATCAGCTTCCCTCGGTTTCTCCGCCTTCCAACTTGAACCACAAAAATTAACTACACAATGCATTTGCACTGGACAGTGATAACATCACAATCTCTTAAGGGATTGAAGCCTATGCATATTATTGGTGACCTATTTTTGTTGAAAACAAAATACCCACCTCCATAAGCAATACCATCTCCTTGTCCTTGGTGTGAGTCCTCCCTCTTGCTTTTGATATTGAAGAATTTTCTGACCATTCTCTTCGACCATGAGAGCTTCATCAAGCACCAAAAACACACAAAAACAGTTAACAACATGCCAAAAATTGAAAGATGCAAATTACAACATAATCAAATTGCTGAATTTCATTTCCCATGAGAGAAAAGAATAAGAAAAAGAAAATGTTAAGTCTTTCAACAGAGGAGAGTTTAAAAACCTTGCTTTTCTTGGAATTCTCATCTCTCATTGTTAATCCTCTACTTCATACAGCTCCTCAAGTATGAGACAGCAATTCAAGGAACAAAGATTTATTCTTTGGAAACCCCTTCTCTGATTTGTCCACCCTCTATCTTTTTTTGAGAACAAGCTCTTCTCTCTCAACTTCAGAGACAGCAAAATGGCGAAAGGGTGTTGTTTTGTTTCCCTCTTGTGAAATCTAGAAAGACACGCTCTTAAAAGTGTAAGAAGAACAAGGAAGCAAAAACCCCGCAAATATGCAACAAACTCGAAAGAGAGGCAACACCTTTAAAGTCTTTAATAAACGAGAGATTCTGAAGTAGAACAACAAGACAATGAGAGACAGAACTCTCTCTCAACTTGTGTTTCTCTCTCTTAGAAACATAGGGCCTCGTTCTTCGCAACAACAACAACAAAGTATCGATTTTGAACAAAGAATAAAGTGAAGTAAGTGAGAGAGAGTTAGTGTATGGAGAAGAGCTTTATTGTTATTCAATTAATTAATTAATTAAATATTAATTTCTTTTTTAAAAATAGAAATGGTAATTGGTAACCTCAGTTCAAGACAAGGCAAACATGAAGGGAGCAACGGGCAGGTTGTTGTTTTAGCTTTTAACGTTTCTGAACAAAAAACGTTTTTGGTCAGATGAACAAAGGCTGACCACTGGTCAGCAAAGTGAGTGAGATCTAGCAGTATCCTCTATAGCTGTATTCTTCTTCCCGTTTTGGTCTTCCAATCAAAGCAAAAGCAGTTGAACATGGAAAAAGATAAAGGGGTGGTTGTATTTGTATACATATAATATAATGTGTTCTTGAACTACAAAACTATGTGTACATTTATTTTGTTTCTTCTTTTATTGGACAGGGAATGTTTGAAATACAAGTATACATATGTTATGTGATGGTTATGATATGACTAAGTACTGGAATTATGGAATTATTCAAGTATGAGTTATAAAGAAGTATCACATCGTCTAGCCATATCTACAGCCTTAAGATTTTGGGTTGAGATGCAGTGCTGGCCCACTTATTATGGTTTATTGTTTGGCCCATGGATGTATCTCTTACAAAAGGTTTTGGTCCCCCGTACCATTCTTAATAGTGGTATCAGAGCCAAAGGTTTGACTGGGCCTCCGCAAAAAGCTAGTGTGACTCCAATACTCAAAGAAAAAGACTTTCGTAAAAGTTGCCCTTAAAGGGGAGCAAAGCATGATGTTGGGTCTCACACTTGAGGAGAAGATGTTAGAATTATTTAAATATGAGTTATAAAGAAGTACCACATCGTCTAGAGATACCTACCGCCTTAAAGTTTTGAGTTGAGATGTGATGTTAGCCCACTTATTATGATTTATCGTTTGGCCCATGGATATATCTATTACAAAAGATTTTGGGCTCCCTTACCATTCTTAACACCAACCCCACCTTATACAGCTCTAAATCACAAGAAACAAGAAAAGAAAAGAAAAATATTGTAGTGTCCTATTTTGGGTATGTGGATGAATCCCTCCAAAAACTGGTTTTTGTCTTTCTAATATTTGCCATCCTATGACTTTACATTTTATGGAGCAATTTGATGCTTGCGTCCCTAAACTGGTGATAGGTGTGGAGCATGCCACGGACCGTGGGGTGTTCTGCCAAATAACTTCGAGACCTTTTCGCCACGGTACTTACCTATTTACCTAGTCTCACTGTCTTCGGAAACAAGGGCAGCTGACCCAAATTTATGGTGCTCGGGCCTTCATTCACCATGTTCACTTTTTTTATTTTTTTTTATTTTTTTTTATTTTTTTTATTATTTTGGTTAAGTTGTCATTGAGTTAGTCTTTAGATAATTTTATGCATCGGGAATGAAGTTCTATTCCATCAATTTGAAAAGAAAAAAAAAAAGTAAAATAAAATATTTCTGTGAGTTTTTTTTCTTCAAAGTCTCATGCGCCGCCCATGCTGCTGCCTTTGAATTCCTCGAGCGTTCAAAAATCCTTGCGTCTCCAATGATGAAATATGCCAAAACAAAATGAACTTTTGGCTTTGGCTCTCCCTAGTTTGAACTCCCCCTATTGACCACATGAACCTGCCCAATCTTAATCAAACACTCATAACTCATTACCCTTCAAGGTTGGGTATTTTATTTTGTCAATCAAACTTGGGTTTTGTCTAGTACTCATGATTGATTATCAAAATCATTCTTAATACGACTAAATATATATTTAGCTGACGGCGCAATATGCTTCAATTTGAAGCATATTATTATTAATAAAAAGAAAAGAAAAGAAAACACAAAAGATATACTTATAAGCTTCCACTACGTAGTGTCTGCTTGTATTAAGGGTATGTTTAGTATATAGTATAAGATAAGGTCTGATAGTATAAGATTTGATAGTATAAAATATGATTAAATTTTAATATTATTCAGCGTTTGGCATGATATTATATAAGATATTATATTGTATAAGATAATATCATCCAATGTTTGGTAATACACTATATAGTACTATATAGGTTAAAAATAAATAATTTTGTCAAAAATACCTTTTAATAATGAATTTACATGATTCTTCTAAATGTCAGGTGATCTTATTTTTTATAGTTTTATAGAAATATGTTAATCAGTGCGTCCAAAAAATATGTTAATTTTTATAAAAATGAAAATCTCTGATATATTAAAAAATTACATATTAAAAAATTATTTTTTGTTTTAATATACTAATATTAAAATAATATATTAATTCTTAAGAATTTTATTGATTAATACATGACTACTTTATGAGTCCTAATCCTATTTTCCTATGCCTGATTAAGTTATACATTATTTTGATATATAGAGATCTTGTTGTATAAGTTTATACTATACGATGATCACACCAAACAACTAAAAATGCATTTATTGCCATAATGTCATAACGTATAATATAAGTTTATACTATCAGACCTTATACATCACACCAAACCGGTCCTAAATGTATCATTTATTGCCATGCAGGTCACAAAACCAAACAAAGAAAATTGGGGCTTCTCTGACACTTTATGACAAAAGAAATAATCCAAAATAGCACTAGCTGCGGTCTGCAACAATATGACAAAATGTATACGGGTCAAAGGTTTAACGAGTTTAACCACCATTGAATTTGTATTTCCGAATTTCAGGAACTGATCAGGAACAGTGATAGTGTACTAGGAAAAAGACAAAGAAAATGGGTCTAATCAAATCGAGGAGAATGAAATAGATACACAAAAGCTACATGGTTGAAGCAAGTAGGATTAAAGCACAAAATGGGGAGGACCAATTGGAACCCCTTTCTGCCTTGTGAATTTCTCAAAGACATGAGTGATGAGTGGACTTCCATAGTGATCCAATCAAGGTTATCTAATCAGCATAACATACTCTTCTCCTTATAGAAAAAATGTTCTATTAACTATTAAATTGTATAAAATTGTATATTAGAAAAATGTTTTATATATTAACTATTAAATTGTATAAAATTGTATATTATATTATACATATATATATTTATGAACAGTGTCTCCAACATGACTCCATTCTTACCTTCATGGATTGTGCTGGTGACGATGTGATCTACTTTTGCTTTTTGTAGGAATTAAAGAACATGGTTACGTTTATGCATCGTTAAACGTGGGTCTTGGGAATGATACGAGACAAGAATTAAGAAGAAAGAGAAGGGTATTTGAATAGTCCAAATAAATTCGAAAAGAGCAGAATTGTAGCAAAGACTAAAAGATAATTGGGCCACATATGGTAATTGCATATATCTAAAGTGAAAAAGAAAGTGGTCCTACAAATTCGGATGTGAAAAGTCTTCATCTAATTGCCTTCCATCTTTGAGAATTGACAACCTACAAGATACAGCATCTTCATCAGTGGTATCTAAGCGGAACCAACGTTTCCGGATTCAATAAGGGTATGATGAAAAAGGGTATTTAATGGATGCGCATTTTCCTTTGATGTATCATTCCAAGGAAGAGAGACAGTTTCTGAAATATTTCTTTCCCATTAATTAGATTTGATTTTAGTTTTCTACCTTTTTTTTTTTTGAAGGAAAAAAAAAAACACAAAAGGTCAAGTGTTTTTAATATATCATCTAATAACATTTATATATATATATATATATATATATATATATATTTTAATATATCATCTAATAACATATATTTTAAGAAAAAGAAATGAGTGATTTTATATGAATATATTCGAGAAAGTATAAACTAAATGTTCAAGGGAGTCCAAACCTATCTTGCACCGACATCGATACAGGACACGAGATACGATACGACACAACACTCCGACACATTAATTTTTAAAAATGTTAATTTTCGACACGTTAGGACACGTTTTGATATTATATAATATTTTTAATTTATGTATATATTATATTTAGTAAATAATTTAACAAAAATATAAAATAATGCATTATAATACAAATATATTTGTAAAGAAATATAATATATCCCAAATGTTTATATTAAACTCAATAAAATCGTAATCGTAATCTAACGAATCTAATAGTTGAAACTCAAAATGCAACATAACATAACCTTTGAACCTTTTTTTAGTCTTTGCAACAAGTATTGAAGTGTCGGTGAGTGTTGGGAAGTGTCGAACACGACACGTCAGAATTTTTGAAGTGTGGGTACTTGATAGGTCCAAACTAGTAGAGGACAGCAACAAGTCTACTCGGAAATAGGTATATGGGAAATGACTATGATAACGAAATAAAAAAGAGAATCATTAAGCAAATTACCTTAAAAGAAACAATTACACTTTTATTTTCCTACACAGAAAGCAATACAATTCGTACTGTCATCAAGTGGTATCAAGGGGAACACTGTTAGTGTGTTCATGAATCTCTGGAATATAGTTCACATAAAGATTGAATCAACCACACGGTATCTTATATAGATGTAGTAGAATTTGAAACTAAACAATACTCATTATTGAACAAGAAGAAAGAAAGGGACAAGAAAATGGGAGTGTTAATGTTATTATTTTAAGATATATTATGATGAAGAGGATTGAGTCTTTTTGCTCGGAAAACATCGGCCATAATTAAGCAAATAATTGGAGAGCCTTGAATGGTTGGAACTTGGGACCATAGCATTCAATTTCTTGTACTATCAAGCAGGTATATATCATAACAGACTATGTATTATAATTTTATAATGGTGATATCTTTCAGCCAATTTAATTCAGCAAAACTAAATAAATAAATAGAGGTTAGACCAAAATCTAAAGCTCTTTTTAGAGAGAGATAGAAAGAGAGGAGAGGGGGAATGGATTGGCATTAATTGCAGAATCCAAAATTGTATTATGTACACATATAAACTACATTGATATTTAACAAATTGCATGCTCTACAAATCATGTTCATAACTAGATTACCAAGGAGCATGAGTTGTTAGTCACACAAATCTTAATATATATATTATATGGTCAAGTTATATTTACAAACTTTTTTGTTTACAAACTGTGCCCACCTTTGTTGCATAAACTACATTGATATTTAACAAATTGCATGCTCTACAAACCATGTTCATAACTAAATTACCAAGGAGCATGAGTTGTTAGTCACACAAATCTTAATATATATATTATATAGATTATCTTCCCCAAGATTAATTGATAAAGATCACATATAAAAGGCCACAAAAAACCAAAAAGAACTGCAAGAAGATCTGCTTCTTTTGCTTTTGCTTTTTGTCTTCCTAAATCACCTACCTTGTAAAACCATCGAGGCAGTCAAAGGGAGCAGTAAATGATTTTTCTCCTATCTCCCATTCTTTTTCTGTCTTCTAATTAATTTGATTCTTTCATGCTTTTCCTGCTTTGAGAGAGAGAGAGAGAGAGATACCACATTGTGTCTCCTTTTCTTCTTTCCTAGCCTGAAGTTTGGATATGTACTATATGTAACATGGGTTTTGGGTTTTGGATACTTTAGTTTTCAAAATGTGATAAAGCTCTTCTCATCAGTCACCATCTTTTGCGTTAAAGAGGGAAGACATAATAGACAAGCAAATTGTACGAGAGTATACCTATGACGGAGACCTCTCACTTGTATAAACACATTTTATATGTTTTTTTTTTTTTCCTGTGGTTAATTAAAGGAGCAATCTACCTCTCATCTTTGCTTTCCCCATTTAGTTATTTTTAAAATGTGGGCAATGTAGAAAAATTAAATTAAATTAAAAATATATATATATGGCTCACAATGGCCAACTGATTTCAATCACAAATGTAGAATTGTTAGAGTCATGAAAATCTATACAGTTACTAGTTTGCCATAGAATTTTGATTTGAAGAGAGATATTTTTATTACTAAAATTTTTTATTATCAACTCACTACTTATTTAATCACCATTGGATGAATATTTTCTCTTTGTTCAAAAACTTTCCAGCATTCTCTCTTTGATTTAATGGTGATTAAATAAGTAATAAGTTAGTAGTAGAAAATTTTGATACTAAAAATATCCTCACGAGTATATATACGAGATGAAAAGGTTGTCATAAATAGGAAAACATGGTTGGCCAAGTGTTATAGTTTTGGATAACCATAATTGTATAATGATTCTGCTTGACCGATTTGTGCTGTCTTTAATTTTTCTTTTTCTTTTACGAGCTAAAATATATGTAGGGTTAGAAATTAATTTATATATATCAGTATAAGAATAAAAAAATATTAGATTTAATTTTTTTCCTTAAGTCAATTGCATTTAACTATTAACATATTTAATAAATTAGAGTTGTTAAGTATAAATAATATTTACTTTTAAAATTAAAAGTGTAACTTATATTAATATAAAATAATTATATCCAATATAAAATAAGGGTTCTTTTGGTGCAGAAATAATTTTTCAATCGTACTTATATAAATATGAGTTGATCTCATTAACTTTTTTTTTTTTTATAATGAAATTCACTTATTTTTATGTGAATGTCACATAAAAAAATTTCTTTATAATAAAAGCATAAACAATAAACTAATAAAGTAATAATCATGTCCTATATACGTATTCTTCAGCCCTACCTTAATTGACTAGTCTCTCGTCGTGGGTAAAGTGCTTCTCTTCCAAAATGATGTAAAATCCATTGCTCGTGGGTAAAATCTTAAATGCGTTGGACCACAGGATTTGTAGGTACAAGTTCTACAATAAAATAATTGGCCTAGGCTTTTGGCTCCATGATATGCTGTTACTAGAAATTTAGATCTGTTACACGTGGTAGTACAAAATGTAGGTAGGTGATTGGTTAATTGTAGACTCAACACACTAATTCGGTGAAAAATATAAAAGCAAAAACTGTTAAAAAATATCCCGTACATAATAAAATCAATCGTCAACAAATGAAACGGATTTATACAAGAATTTAACATTGCGTTACCTAAATTTGTTATTGTTTATTTGCCAAAAAAATTGTTCTAGTATTAATATACATTAAATTAATGGGCAAAGGCTACGTGGCTAACTAAAAGCCTTTTACGGTCCTTTTTTTTTTTTTTTGTCTTCGGTTAATGTCTATGGCCTTCTTAATAGTAAAAGTAATTTGGTGATAAAATATTGTAGTACTAACTTCTTTCTATAAAAGATAGGTTTTAATCCTGTTAAATATGATAGAAATTATCTTATGTTGTGAGATAAATAAAGTGGGGGTCTATCAATTTAAAAAAAAAACACATCTTTTATATGAGTGACATGAAAGATAAATCTAATCTAGATTTATTTATTGAGGACTTTGCATATCAAATGGGAAAGTGGCAGTTTGTCAAATGCTCTCATAAATGATAAAATTGACTAATAAAGAGAACAAAACCACCTAAAATGATAACAATTTATCTCATTGATATTCTTGGGCAAAATTATGAGTGGTGAAAATGAATATGATATTAGATTATGACGCAGCTAATCCCTAAAAAATAAATTAGAACACCTAAAACACAAGTTTTTTTTTTTTTTTTTATTTTCTTCTACATGGTATACTTTTAATTTACTATCGACTTTCTTTTTTTTTCCTTGTCAGTTACAAATAAACTATACTTAGACAATTTTTAAATTTTCTTAATTAATTATTATTAATTCCTTATTTATTTGTTCATTCCATATTTATCAGCTTAATCAAATATCAAGATTTTGAGGGTAAAATTTTGTATATGTTAATTATATCAAGTTTAAGGTATTTTTAAGTATTTCATCTCGATGTATCAAATTAGAATGCACTCCTTTGAAAATAATTTAATTTCTTTTATTTATATATATATATATAGAGAGAGAATTTTCTTGTTTTAAATTTTAATTAACATATATTTAAAAATATATTCATAATGAATTATCCTTGCTAAAGCACGTTGTAAATAAATAGGCCGTTACGAGTGTATATATATATATATATATATATACAAAATGAGCCATATATAATATATTTAATAATGCACGTTATAAATATTTTTATAAAATATTTTTCTTACAGTGAAGAACGTCTGTAGTTAATTATAAGAAGAAAGTCTCAAGTTAAAAGTTAAAAAAAGAAATGAAAACACATTACAAGATACACATGCAGTAATTACGTAGTGATCAAATGCCTCGTAAGATTGGTAGTTCCTGGAATGGGCCGGCCTATATTGAGTTTAGATCATGTGCCTAGTGGGATTGGAAGTCTATAAAATTGGCGGGCCCACATCGAGTTATTAATTTTTTTGGGTCAGAGACGGGTTAAAATGTTTGTTACATATTGAGGCCCAAACTCCAAAGTGTACTTTTTCTGGATTTTGTTTCTCTTGTTTGCGAAGATGGAAATGGGCATAGTTAGGGTAATTTTTTGGAATTTTATGACGATTAGAGGAAGAACAGTGAAGAATGTTGGGGAAGAAGAAGAAGGGAAGAGAGAAAGAGGAAATTGGAACAAACTTCACATGCTATTCTCATTCATCAATGGAATATTTAACAAAAGAGAGTTTCCTAACAAACGCTGGGAATCTATCCCATACAAACAGGTGTATCTGAAATATAGTATGAATAAAAAAAAACAATGATGTTTACCAAAAAAAAAAAAAACAATGACTCATCGGGATTAACTGGGCCTTACTGCTTGCAATAGTACTGACCCAAGTTGGTTGGTCGTTTGGGACCTATCTTGGGCATGACCTTGACACCATTAGTATTCTGGTCCGTCACATCATTCACTCTTTCTACACTCATCGAACACGAGGCACTGATTAACTGGGACACTGGGTTAAGGTTGTTGGCCCTAAATGTAAATTACTAAACTTCAGCATGACTCAATTCTATAATCGGAATAAAAATAAGAATTTGATTTTTTATTGTTGTAGAAGATAAGATTACTTTTTACACGCACGTAAATGTATGTGGGGTCTATGTGAAGAGAAGAAAGAGAAAAAAAAAATGAGTCTTATATACTTTTATGTATATATAAGAAATAATTTTATCTTCTAAAAATAAATCACATACCACATTTAAAATTTTCAAAAATTAAAAAATAAAAATCAGATTGTAAGATATTTGTTTTTGAAATTTTCAAAAATTAAAAATATATAAAAATTAGATTGTAAGATGTATTTGTTTTACTGCTTACATTCATTAATGGTTAGTGCACATACACATGAATATGTATCATTTAGGGGCCATTTGGTACCTAGGTTTTTTTGCACTCCCCGGGAAAGCATGATACAACAAAAAAGAGACCGCTTTTGGTACGCAAAAAAGGAAAAAATTCCAGAGTACAAACTTTTCCCAACAAACCATGTTGTGTGCAATTTATAATACGGAATGCAAAAGTGAAGTCCCATAGATTAGATAGAAGTATTTCGGTCATGAGGAAATAGAAATTGAAGCGTGAAATTAATTGACGAAATTAACCTTCAACACAATATAATATTTCAAACAAAACTAAAGTTGGGGTTATTTTCGTAAAACAACCTCACTTTCCCACTAATATTTCACAATTAACCAAACACACATTTAGTAAAATTAACCATAAATTTTGGCGAAAATCTTATTATACCAAACACCTTTTACTAACATTCCAGAAAACATATATTTCTCACTCCATTCCGGTAATAATTATTTCTCGGATTTAAAAAAAAATTCTCTCTTACCAAACATCCCCTTATACTTTACAAAATTATTAATAAATAAACTCCTCCACTACAGTAATTTTATTATTTTTATAAAGGTATGCAATGAGTAAAGTGTTTCGCAATAATTATTATTTTAAAGAAAATGTCGTTTATAATGGAACATTTTAGTGATTGAATACTTTTATAAAGTTCTTTAAAATAATAAAATTATTGTAGTGATTGAAACACTTAATGCATGCTTTTATAAAGTTCTTTAAATAATAAAATTATTATCGCGGAACACTTTATTTATTCTACGTTTTAATAAAATATACATATGTACGAATATGTGCATTAGTTAAACCTAAGAAACAAAGAAGACTGATGTTATGGTTCAACCATTTTTATCATTTGAACCAGAAACCAAACCTTGAGAGTAAATTTAAAATAGAGTGGATTAGAGAAAGAAAGAGGAGACAAGTCTTCCTCTCTTCTGACCTCTGACTTTCAAAGAACAAGGAAATTGGCTGAGTTTTTAGTTTTTATTAGTTGGGAGTTGTTAGTAATTAACATCATGATGGTTACACTTATACAGAATCCTCTTTTAAGCACAAAGATAATATGGCATTGCAAGATCAAGTACATAGCTTTTGCTCAACACTTGTTGGCATTCAGTGACATTATTACACACAATAATAGTTTTACATACTATGTGCCCAATTCACCATTTAGAAAATGTGTCAACTGGATACAAAGCGTTAGTCTTCCTATTACACTGAGCAACCAAATTGCAAATAGGAATTTGAAAGGGAAGAAAAGCTTATTGAATAAGGAGGTTTTCTACCCTTTGGATGCAACAGCATTAGGTTCTTCATTCAAGAAAAGGGTAGTCAGTATAACCAATAACTGGATCATCAGTGTAGAATGTCTCACGCTTATACTTGTTGAGAGGAGCATCAAGTTCATACCTCTTTGGCAAATCAGGATTAGCCAAGAACAAACGACCATAAGCAACAAGATCTGCCCTGTTTTCAGCTATGGCATTGATCCCATCTTTTCGATCATAACCTCCTGCAGCAATAAAAGTGCCCTTGAAGGCCTTTCTCATTGGCACAAGGCCGTGAGGGCATTCAATTGTTTCTCCATTAAGTTTGATTCTTGGTTCAACCATGTGACAGTACAGAATACCATATTTATTGAGTGCATTAACCATATAAAGCCCCAACTCTTTGGGATTTGAGGCTTCACATTCTCCATAATCCGCAAAAGGTGATAATCTAATTCCAACTCTTTCAGCCCCTATCTCATTGACAATAGCTTCAACAACCTCCAAAGTAAATCGGCAACGGTTCTCAAGGGATCCACCATATTCATCTGTTCTGTCATTAGGTTTATCTTTCATAAATTGCTCATGTAGGTAGCCATGAGCCCCATGGATCTCAATTCCATCAAAACCTACAATTCCCACCACCATGGTTATGTTACATGATTTGTAAACCCCTTAAAGCAACAAACAGTAAAGTTTCTGAAACCATATATTATTATGATTGTTGAAGAACTTCAAATTTTGAAAGCATTTTGTACACTAGAAAGTCAGTGAAGTTACCAGCTTCGATAGCATTCCTTGCAGCAAGTCTGAAGTCATTGACAATATGAGGAATTTCATCCGTCCTTAGGCGCCTTGGTGGGCTGAATTGTGCTACATCAATGCCATTTCTACGAGGTTGTGGTGTGAGTGCCTTGTCTGTGGACGATATTGGTGCTTGCCCATTTGGCTGATAAACTGTTCCAAATTATATGTCAAATATCAGAACGTAGCTTATATCAATCAAGTTTCCTTAGCTTAACATGTCCTAGCATATGTCATATTTTGATAACCAATTTCTTATAACCAATTTTTTTTTTGACAAAGAAAAAGTTATAGCAGAACGCTGAGTTCAAAGAGAGGGCAGAGGCATGAGAATCAAAGCAATAGGTTCAATTCAACAGAATTCCCTCATGTACGTTTTTGTCTACGGAAACAAGTTAAAATTAAAGTTGGTATGTGCATACAACCAATATGAGACTATATATCTCAACACGCCTCCTCACACGAGAGCTCGTTGGGCTTGAAGAGTGGATGATGCAACAGACCCAATATATCTGTGCTAAGAGAGTCCACAAGAGAAAGCGGGGACAGCGAGACTCTGATACCATGTAAAAAATCTTGGGATACACCACCCCAAAAGCTATCTCAAAAGGTGAGAGTGTTCATGGTCTTATAAAGGCCATATTAGTTGCACGTACATACCACGTGCGACTATAGATCTCAATAGTTTGGTTTATATGCAAAGAAAACTCAGTCAATAGCAGCTAATTTCATTTGATAAGGAATTACCTGTATTTGAAACCCTTCCAACATGCCAAATCTGACAAAAGAATACACCACCTTTGGCATGAACAGCATCCACAATGGGTTTCCATGCTTCCACTTGCTCTTTCGTCCATATGCCTGGCGTGTGTAGTAACCTTTACAGTCACACATATATACAATAAAAAAAAATCACATTTCATGGAGTGGATTTTTGTTTTATTAATATATAATGAAGAAAAAATAAGTTATGATAAGAAGCAAAGTAGAATAAACATGAAGGATGAAATAACTTACCCTTGAGCAGTGTCAGAGACACCAGTAGCTTCAGTTATGAGAAGACCTCCCTTAGAAGTTCTCTGAGAGTAATACAGTATAGCATGAGGTTGAGGAACATTGTTGTAAGATCTCTGTCTGGTGAGTGGCGCCAAAACAACTCTGAAAATGACAAGATTAAAACAAGGGGTGAAGCAAATTGGAAAAGGGAAAAAAAAAAAATGGTTGTGTAGAGTTAAAAAGGATGAAAATAGAATGAATACCTATGGGATAGATTGAAGTTGCCCATCTTGTAAGGAGTAAGAAGAGGAAGTGAATCTGAAGCAGCCATTTCAATTTCAAGAGGGTAACTAAGGAGGCAAGGCAATGATCTTCTATTTCAACATGAAGAGGGTGTCACTATTTATAGAAACAAAACAAGTCACTATTTATGAATGACGTGTTCCATTGCGTTGGTGTATTCATTTTGCCTCGAAATAATGAGGTTCGCTGCGAATGGTCCTTTTTAAATTGAGGCGGCGCCCGCCTGGGCGGCCCACCGTGTAAATATAAAATTTATCAATTTTTATTTTATAAATTTATCTTATATTATACGAGAAAATTTCATACATATATATAAAAGTGTATGATGTTTAAAAAAAATTCCGGCACGAAAAACGAATCTCTGTAACATAATGTAATCACTTTTCCTACAACATAACTCTTATAAATCCATTATTTATACTAATCAATTATTATAAAATATATAATTAAACTTCATATTACTAAATTAAGTTTTTGTTATGTAATATTAATTCTTAAAATTATTGAATATACCTGCCCAGGTTGTTCTTTCGGGGGAGTTCACTCGACCCATTATTTTGTACTCTTCATGGGTCCCACAAAAAATTGTGTGTTTTTTTGTGCTATACAAAACCCATAAATATATATATATATATATATATTTCGTAACATTAATTTTCTCTTTTTTTTTTATCAATCACTTATATATATTTTTTCTTTTAATTCTAATTTTATCTCTCGTTGGTGTATTCATTTACAATAATGGAATCTTTCTAAAAAATGGGGTCCTGATCCATACTAAATTCTCTCCTTGATTGGATGGCCTGATTTTGATCCTCAGATTTTTTAGTGTCATTTTTGGCCCGTTCAAGAAAATAGATAATGGTATTCGAATCTCTCCCGTACCACTCTTGACAGCAATTTAAAAAAAAATTGAAATATTTATGCCCCATTAAAGACTTAATCCTGGACCCGCCCGGAATTGATTAGTTACGAAACAATAAATCAATTGAAATATTTAAAAAAAAAAATCAGATTTTAATTCATTTCGGGATTCGCGGGTGAATTTTACTGGGCTTAATTTACAATGTTTGTTGCCATAGATACTCTAAACATATCATGTTGACTGCTTTGTTCAAAAATTTTGGATTCAGAGGCAATGACGTATTTGAAGGTTATATTATATGCATAGTTGACTCAATTATTATGCTAGAAAGTAGAAATTGTTGTTCATGATAGGGGACAGTAGCATGGCAATGTACATTATCATACTGAGAACCTATTTCTTATGATTATTACTTCTTAAATGTTCTATACAATAAGGTGGAGTTTGTAGTGCGGTAACTATGGTGCCTCAAATCAGTAGTGACTCAAAAAATTATATGAGGGGAACGAAATTTTTAACAAATCCAACTTATAGAATTTCAAATAATATATAGTTTAACAAGGATTATGGATAGAAAACTTGAATTGTGGAGAAGCACATTGGAATCTAAAGGATTCATTTTAAGTCGAAGCGAGACTGAGTATCTGAAGTGTGAGTTTTCTCTGGTAAGAGATGTAGACCAAGATCTCGTCTATCTAAGTGGTCAAGAGGTACTCAAGAAAGATGCCTTTAAATACCTGGGCTCTATTTTACAAAAAGGTGGAGAGATTGATGAGGATGTAAACCATAGAATCAGAGCAGGTGGATGAAATGGTGCAGTGCATCTAGGATTTTGTGTGACCGCAAAATCCCCCTTAAGTTAAAAGGAAAATCCTATAAAAAAATAGTAAGACCTGCAATGCTATATAGAGCTGAATGCTGGCCAGCATATAGGCAACATGAGCATAAAATGGGAGTAGCGGAGATTAGGATGTTAAGGTGGATGTGTGGTTATACGAGGATGGATAAGATAAGAAATGAAGATATTCAATGAAAGGTAGGAGTACTACTGGTGGCTGAGAAAATGAGATAACATAGATTGAGGTGGTTTGGGCACGTAATGAGAAGGCCCATGGATGCTCCCGTAAGAACAGAAGTGTGTTACCAAGAGCTCAACACAAAAAGAGGTAGAGGTAGACCGAAACTTACTTGGGGAGGTAGTAAAACAAGATTTAATGGAGTGAAAAATAGATTGGCGGACGGTATGCCTTAGAACGAAATGGAGAAAAGCTATAAGCATGGTGGAGGGTTAGTCCCGTTGTTATTCCTATGTTCCAGATAGTCTGGTTAGACCCGTTGTTATTCCTATGTTCCATATGGTCTCTTTTAAGTCATTTTCCCCTTTATTTCCCCCTCTTCTTCTTTTCCCTTTCTTTTATATATATATATATATATATATATATATATATATATATATATTATTTTATTTATTTATATAATCTTTTCAACCTTTTTATATCTTTCATTTGAGTTCATCTACCACCGACCCCAATTAATTTGGGATAAAGGTATTGTTGAAGTTGATATAGTTTAACAAGGATATTGAATTGACGAATTTAACATGAATTGTTTCATTGCCATGTGCCCATGTCAATAATAAAAAGTAAGAAAATCACAATCTAAAATCAGAAAACATGTACAGATTAATGTTTAAGGTTGAGGTGGTCCGCTCCTCCCTCAAATTAATGTTTAAGGTTGAGGTGGGCAAATATTATTTTCTTAGAGGTTTATTTTTCATTTTCTACATCAGAAAAAATGTTTCTGCAATTACAAATAAGGTATCTGCATTTATTCCCAAAATGACATCATTTTTGTGTTTAAATATTTAAAAATTATAATTATAAAGACTATTATAACCCTGAAATAAATTAAAATTATAAAAACACATTGGTTTCCACCCCAAAACGACGTCATTTTAGGCTCAATGCAGATAACTTATCTGTATTAACCGCAGAGAAAACGACAACCGACTACATTTATTTAGTAGATCACTTGAATGACAATTTTGTCCAATATTTCAAAGGTCATGTCTAACCAAGAAGCAGTGGACTCTGTCAGACAAATAAACAGTGGCGGACGAAGAGATTTTATTGAGAGGGGGCAAAAAATAAAAAATCATCTTCATATATAAAAGTACTTCTGTTTCCAAAAAAAAAAAGAACTTCAAATACAATACAAATTTAATATGCAAAAAATTAAAATAAATCTATTACAGAAATTAAGATCACTTCTTTTGACTCTTACTTTACGTGTTTTCATATTGTTAAACTCATCTACAATAAAAATAGATCCAGAAAATGTGGAAATGCATTGTATCTAGATGATGCTTGGACAAGCTGTTGAATCCAGTAAAATTATCCAAATATAATCATCAAGATATATTGTAGAACAAAACTCCAGTAAGTTAACCAACATTGAAAAGTAAACACTTCTAGATCTCAGAGTCCAAAAAATAAGAAAATAAGACTAAAAAAATACGCTACCAGATCAGCAAATGAAGCATTTGAAAATTTGAAATATTACAAGTCTCCAATAAATATGTTGTTATGCTCTATTGTATTTCACCTTGAGTTTTGATTTTATTTTTTTTATTTATTGGTTCATCCATGTTTTGAATTTTTTTTAATTTTTTTGTCCAACACAATTTATTCTTTCAATTTGAAAAGTAATCCTTGAAGAAACATTAAAGCATTAAAAAAGATTAACGGACCGAATGTCGGTATAAAAAAAATGTTAAACAATGGAAGACAATGAGTCGAAACAAAACATTCAAAACATGGGGATAATATGAACGGATTTCTAAACAAAACAATTGAATAATAGCAGCATTGTTAATTTCATAAAAAAATAAAGATAATGAGAGACCTGAGCTGAGAAGATTTGTTAAAATTGAGAGAGAGAGAGGGAGGGGGTTTTCCACGGGGATGCAGATGGGGCCATAATTGAGTGTAGTGTGATGTCTTATGGTGTCATGGAAAATGATTTTATATTATACAATTTTTGAAACAAATGATTTAATAATATTATTAATATTTCATTATATATATATTAAAAAAAATTCTTTAAACGATGCTCAAGTTGCAGCAACCAGCAAGGCATTTAACATTGATTAAGAACTTTAAGTTGCAATAAAGATAATCTAAAAAAATATATTTATAGTAATCTCAATTCATCTAAGTTGTAAAATCATTACAAAGTTTTAACATTGATTAAGAACTTAAAGTTGCAATAAAGATGTTTTTGTACTTGATGACATACACTCTATTGTAATAATAATAATAAGGTAAAATATTTCTACAACAAGTTTAAAATATTAGAGGTGGCAAAGTATAGCAAGCCCCACCAATTAAAGATAAACTCGTCTCAAAAGCGGGGCAGGGCGGGGCGGGCTCATTTTTTGGCGGGTTGATGGTGGGCATAGGCGGCCGAGACGGGTCTATGCTCGGGAAAACATAACCCGTTATAACGTTAAAGTTGCTCTGGCGGGTTGATAGTGGGGTGGGGCGGGCCGCCCACTTTGCCACCTCTATCTACAGCTGCCATTTTTAACCATGTTCTCCCGGGAAAACATAGTTATAACGTTAAAGTTGCTCTTTTTTCTCTCTCTCCACATTTACTTTTCAGAACTTTAGATAAGCTTATGTACAACTACCATATTTAACTATGTTCTCCCGGGAGAACATAGTTATAACGTTAAAGTTGCTATTTTCTCTCTCTCCACATCAGCAAGAAAGTTCTGAAAAGTAACTGGGGAGAGAAAAAAATAGCAACTTTAACGTTATAACTATATTCTCCCGGGAGAACATAGTTAAAAATGGCAGGTGTAGATAAGCTTATTTAAAGTTGCTACAGAAATATTTACCCTAATTATAATAATAATAATAATGATGAAGTTGAAATTCCCATTCATATCTAGATAATAATAATGTTTACTTATCAATTTCATGTTTATAAAATTTTTCAATTAATAGATTTTATTCAATATGTACTTTTTATTTTACATTATACATATGTTATGTTTAAAAATTTATTTGTTATAATTTAATTATTTAAAAGTTGAAGCAATGTTATTAAACCCCATATAAAAACATAATATTTCAGCATTTTTTTTAAAAAAAAAAATTGCATAACCCATCGGTTCAATCGGTTTAAAGAAAACCGACCTAGTCATCGATTTTTGCCAAACACTGGTTGGGTCGAACCGGTTCTCACCGAGTCTGTTACATGGCTAATCCATTGACTCGCTGAGCAATTGTTGTCACAACCCAAATTTGAGACATGACCGGCGCATAAGTTAAGGTAACTCAAACACCCTTAGCTTGGCAACTTTTGGTATGGATCCCAAAAATATATATAAAAATTTTATAAATTAACTTTTGGTTCAAATCAATCTATTTTCAATGATAAATAAAATTATTGTTATAAATTTTTTTTATTGAATCTCATACTTTTAAATAAAATATTTATATATTCAATTTTCTATCTAATATTTCAAAATAATTATTAATATCACAAATCATAAACATGATGTTATTATGCAAAAATATCCATAATATAAATTTGGAATATGAGAATTTAACCAATCACAATATAAAATATTTGTTTCATCGTGCACATATTAAACAATAATTATATAATTAAATTTGAAAGAAAATAATGGTAAAATATGTCTTCATAATCATTATCCACTGAGAGCTTTGAAGAATCAACTAAAGCACTTCTAGTAACTCGAGATAAACAATGAACTATAATTTAGCCTAATCCGAGCACCACAAATATTTTAACAATGCTTTAGAAATTATTCATGGATAACTGAAAAAATAGATGGCAAGGAGATTAGTAACAAAACATAGGTTCATGCTCAAAATACATTTAACCAAAGCAAACCTATGCAAAAATATAAATATTTTTGTATGATTGGATAACGGACTTACCTCAAAGAGCTCAAAAAATCAGTTTTTAAAAAGTGGGTTGCAACCCTTTCTCCTTGGAGCACATCCCTTAGGCTTTGTTTGTGAGTTGGTTTTAGGAGGGAAATGAAAGGAAATAGAAAATTTTAGTAAGTCATTTCCTTGTTTGTGAGTTCAAAAAAATGAGGGGATGAAATTGTGGATTTTTACTAAACCCTCCAAAACCTCCTTCTTCTTAAAATTAAAGTCCCCCAATTTGGGGGGTTTGAGGGGGGAAATAGTAAAAATTATTTATCTACCCTTAAAATTAAAATGTGAAAACTACAAAAATGTGAATCATTTTTAAATGTGAATCATTTTTAAATGTGACACTATTAGAATAGTCTCAAATACCGATAGAAATTATTGTCGAAAAATATTTTGTCAAAAATAGTGATACATTTTTTTATGGAAATCATATACGTCAAAATGTTTTCGTCAAGACTAAAGACGAAACCAAATTTGCCATAATCATTAACAAAAATTTTATACAGAAAAAAGATTCAGTCAAAATTATTGATAGAATCTTAATTCCGTCGAAACTTTCAAAGAAAATATTTCATTCCAAAATTTTGATGAAACACATTTCCATCGAAAAGTTTCGCCGTAAAATAATTACGTCAAATTTTTTTTTGACAAACATTTCCATCAAAATTGTTCGCAAAATTTTTCGACGAAAAATATTTTCACCAAAATTTGTGACTAAAAACATTCCTGTAAAAAATATTGACGATTTCACCAAAAAAAAATATTGACGAAATTTTTTTTTGGTCAAAATTTTTTACGGAATCTAAATTGCGTCAAAATATTTCACAAAAAAACATATTCAACGAAATTTTTGACGAAAAATATTATCGTCAAAATTTTCAACGAAACATATTACGTCGAAGGTTTTCGATAGAAACATTTTCGTTAAACTTTTTGACAAAAAAAAATCGTCGAAATTTTTAACGAAACACATTTCCAACGAAAATTTTCGACAAAAAAAATTTCGTCAAGTATTTTTGATAAAAATATTTCCATCAAAATTTTCAACGGGACACATTTCTGTCAAAAAATTTTGACAGCAAATTTTTTCGCGAAATTTTTTTACGGAAAAATATTCGGTCAGAATTCTTTTTTTTTTGGAATATCTAATCCATTTTTTTTTGGAATATCTTCGGTCAAAATTCTTTACATAATCTGAATTTGTCGAAAATTTCGAATGAAACATTTCCCTCGAAAATTTTGACAAAACAATTTCCGTCGAAATTTTCATCAGAACACATTTCCATTGAAATTTTGAATGGACAACATTCTTTCAAAAAATTTGACGGAATTCTTTTTACATTTAAAACAATTGATGGAGGAAATCATTTTCGTCAAAACTTTTGACGGACACTAAATTGCGTCGAAAATTTTGATAGAAAATTCATTTTTGTAATATTTTCATTGGAGAAAAAATTCGGTCGCTTTTTGATGAAAAGTATTCCGACAAAAAATTAATTTTGTGATGGAATTTTCATCGTTTGCAACGTAGAAATTTCATCGAAAATATGATCTTTTTTAGTATTGTGAAAAGTACATAAATAATTTTGTTAGAAATTTAAATTTAATTTAATTTGTAAAATGTAATAATTATATTAATTTAAAAAATGGTAAAATGGTAAAAATATTTCATTAACCCTCCTTTTTTCTCTCTTATCATTTTTTTGACTCTCAAACAATTTCTTTCCCTTCTTTTCCCTCCCTTTCCCTTGGATCTCCTTCCTTCCTTTCCCCTACAAACTCCCAAACAAAGTCTTAATTTCAAAAATTACCCCAAAATCTACCTGCAAGAGAAGAAAAAAATTGTAGGGCTTCAAAGTTTAATTAAGCTTTCAAAAGAATCTTGAGATTCAGTGGGAACAAGCAAAAGAAGAGGAAGGAAAAAAAGAGAAGAGTACAATATGAAGGAGTAGAAGAAATAGTGACATGGGTAGGGGGTCTGTATGTAAGAGAGAAAATCCCAAATTATTGAGAATTTTTTTTGTAAAATGACTATTAAGCCTTTTCTTTTCTTTTATAAAAAAAAAGAGTTAATATCCTTTTCGGTCCTCAGCCAATTTTACGATACGCGCTTTAGTCCCTAGCAAATAAAAAGGCAAATTGTGGTCCCTAAGAAATTCAAAGTAGATCTTTTTCGTCATTTTGAGTGACTAATGTGGGTCTTTTTACAATTTGTGAGGGACCATGATCTCAACTAAATGGGTCCATTTTGAATTTCTTAGGAACCACGAATAACTTTTTTATTTGCTAGGGACTAAAACGGGTGTCGTAAAATTTGAACCAAAAAAGATATTTACTCAAAAAAAAAACTACACTTATTTCAATTGTTTCACGTTCTATGTGGGTCAACCCCACCAATCCAAGCCAAGTTTAATAACACTCACTTGTGTATTGCACGGCCATATAATAGTTATAGAAAACCACAGTGAGCCAAAATATTCGATTGTTGTATGTAGGGGTATAAATAGACTAACTTAGGTTAGATTTTGACTTAAATAAGTCAAGTTTGTGTAAAAAATATTAGGTCTGACCTCGCCTGTTAACTTGTGTAAGCCCCAAATTATAAGTCTGGTCTTATCTATATTTAAAAATAAAAGCTTTGGTTTAAGCATGTTAGCCTGTTTAAACATATTAAACATTCAACAATTAAAAGAAGCGAAAACTTCAAAAAAAACCCTTATAAGTATCCTCATAATCACTTACCCTCTTCCCAGAAAATTTTAATTATTTACCCCCTACTTAAAATTGCTTTATCATGTATCCCCTTACTTGGTTTTTTATCCAAAATTATAGTTAACAGTGTTATTTTTTTTATAAAATACCAAAACTAGCCTTTAAAAAAAGCGTTAGTTGATCTTTTTCACTTTGTCGTAATCTTTTATTGGAGATCTGAAAGCCCTTTTCGTAGGAGCTACTTGTATCAAAATGAAAGACAAAAGTAAAACAGTTCTTATTTACAGCTAAGCTACCATACAGTAAAAACAGAGTCCATAAAGAACTAGAAAACTATGGAGTCTAAAGAGTAATGGATACCCACCTCCATTATTAGCTAAGCTTGATAGAAAGAAAGATAAAGAAGATAAACAAAGAGGAGCATGGAATAATCACGTGAAACTCAGTTCAACACAAGTCCATCTCCAAGTCCCCATTTTTCAACACTCAGTAAATTTGAACCTTGATTTTTCAACTTTGTCCTAAATTACATGTCAATATATACAATATGTTTTAGAACAAAACCTTTTTATTTTCATTGTTGTAATGGATCAGCACTTTTTAATAATTTTGTGAAAGAGAATTATATGTTGTTGACTAGTTGTGCATTTAAAAGGAATATGTGTTATCGAAAGCACACCAAACCAAAAGTGGCTTCTCTCTCTCTCTGAAATTTGTAATCTTTTGAAAATCAAGTTGGATGAGCAAATCTCAAATGGTTTCATTCACCTGGTAGGAGCAAGTCTGAAATCGAGAAGATCAAGTAACGTTTTTTTTAAGGTTAGTTTTGGTATTTTATAAAAAAAAAAAATTAACACTATTAACTATAATTTTGGATGAAAAATCAAGTCAGGGGTAAATGATAAAGTAACTTTTAAGTATGGAATAAATGATTAAAATTTTTGGGAGAGGGATAAATGATTAAAATTTTTGGGGAGAGGGGTAAATGATCACGAGAAAACTAACATGGGGTTTTTGAAGTTTTCCCCCAAAAGAGTAACTAAAATAATATTATTTTATTATTTAAAATTATTAAAATAACAATTTTATTTAAAATAAATAATATAATATAGGTCGGCCTATAGGCTAGATTATGTCGTATATGTACAAAAAATCATATGACTTGTTTTTTAAGGGAATATTATATTTACAAACTTTTTGTTTACAAATTCTTACAAACTACACTAAGTATGACCAGTCATCATACTTTAATCAATAGTGTATGACCGGTCATACGTAGTGTAATTTGTAAAAAAAAATTTATAAACAGGTTTTTCCCATTTTTTAAATAGGTTTTTTTATTTAAAATCTAGACCTATTTTATTTTATTATTTGTAATAGGTCAAACTTGACCTAATAAACCCTGCAAGTCAGTGTAGCTTATTTAGACCGGTGCTTGTATGTATCCAAAGAAGAGTGACTGAATTATATGGAAGCAGGTCTATCTATGGATGATGTACAGAAGTGGTGGAATTCACTGTATTATAGTAGTGAAAGGGTGATGTGTTTACTTACAGGTGTTTAAGAGTGCACATAAAAGGCACAAAGAGTGCAATAGACGAAAGGTTCGAAGTCCTGCCTAAGGCGTGAATTGCGCTTATGACGGCGGCAAAGAGGGTGTAACAGGCAAAAGGTTCGAACACGTCCCCAATTATGGAAATATTTTTTATGGTCCAGTCACCACCTAATAATTTGGTGCTCTCTCTCACAATATCAATTTTTTCTTTTCCTTTTTATCCCTGTTATTTTTTCTCATTTTCATTTTTACACTTCCATTTATATTAAAAGACCATAAAAAAATGGTGGTCCAGAACCACATTAAATAATCTTGCCAAGTATGTGCTTTTGTAAGTGGCTGTGAAATGTTCTAAAATGGTGAGTTGGATCCAAATTGTTTCTAGTCATAATGAGAATTATGTTGCAAGTAGTGGAAAGTGATATTACTAATAAGTGATTAGGATATTTTGTGAGGTGAACATTTTGTCTCTAATAAGATCAGAGAATTAGTCAAAAAATTTAATGAAGTACACGGAATTGTGATTTTTTTTTTTTATTGTTGTTAAGATTTTGGAATTGTCACACATGAATGAAGTAGGATTTGATAGTTTCCTCTCTTTTTTTTATTTATTTATTTTGAGCAAGAATATCAGGGTATCCAATCTGAATCTGAAGTTGTAGTTATGGCCATTTGACATATTTGAGGAGCCAAGTACTGTAGGGCTCAGAGGGGACCTGAACTGCACAACATGTGAAAGAAAGCCAAACCATAAGTACTTCCTTGTCTTTGACGTTTGATTTTCAAAGAACAAGAAAATTGGCTCAGTTCTCTAGCTTTTATTAGTTGGGAGTTTTAGTGACGCTCAGGAGGAGAATTGTTTTTTTATGTGGGAATCATCATTTTCATAAATATGATAGGAAATTGAGCTTTCTAATAATATTAACAAAAAAAAAAAATTATTTGATAGGTCAAAATATTCCTAATAATATTATTGTATTAAATTTTTCCTTACCATAGGAATTCTAGAATATCACTCCCTAGATGGTCTTCTTGAATGGTATTTTCAAAAAAAATTATTAACCCTCAAATACAAAAAAAATAAATTACCGCCCTCAATTTTATGTGAATCCTAAACAAATCTTCTACCGAACTCCCTTCTATCTATATCAACATTACTTCATAATAAATAGGAAAAAATTTAATTTGCTCTTGGACTTTGTGGTCCTTTCAATCAAAATATGACACTTGTATTTAATTTTTAATTTTTTGTTTTTTGTTTTCTCTCTCCTCTATTTTTTCTTTCTTTCTCATTTCTCTATCCCACTGAATCCAAAGTGCTCCTGGAGCACTACATTTTTACTCCCTAAGTAGTTAGGAATTAGGATCCACACGATAATTACCAACACTTAACAAAAATAAAATAAAATAAAAAATAAAAGAATTGGGTACTGAAATAACCTTCATTCTGGCACAAAGCTCATATGGCAATGCAAAATCAGGTACATAGCTTTTCCATAACACTTCTTGTTGGCATTCAGTTACATTATTACACACAATAATAGTTTTACATACTATGTGCCCAATTCACCATTTAGAAAATGTGTCAACTGGATCCAAAGCATTCATTATTAGCAGACAAGTATGTGAAGAATATGTCGGTAATGATATAAGCATCATTATTCGGATTACACTAAGCAACCAAATTGCAAATAGGAATGTGCAAGGGAACAAAAGCTTATTAAATAAGGAGGTTTCTACGCTTGGATGCTACGGCATTAGTTTCTTCATTCAAGAAATGGGTAGTCAGTATAACCAAGAACTGGATCAGGAATGTTGAATGTCTCCCAGTTATACTTGTTGAGAGGAGCATCAAGCTCATACCTCTTTGGCAAATCAGGATTAGCCAAGAACAAACGACCATAAGCAACAAGATCTGCCCTGTTTTCAGCTATGGCATTGATCCCATCTTTTCTGTCATAACCTCCTGCAGCAATAAAAGTTCCCTTGAAGGCCTTTCTCATTGGCACCAAGCTATGAGGGCATTCAACTGTTTCTCCACCAAGTTTGATTCTTGGTTCTACCATATGACAGTACAGAATACCATATTTATTGAGGGCATTAGCCATATAAAGGCCTAATTCTTTAGGATTTGAGTCTTCACATTCTTCATAATCCGCAAAAGGTGATAATCTAATTCCAACTCTTTCAGCCCCTATCTCATTGACAACAGCTTCAACAACCTCCAAAGTAAATCGGCAACGGTTCTCAAGGGATCCACCATATTCATCTGTTCTGTCATTCGGTTTATCTTTCATAAATTGCTCATGTAGGTAGCCACCATGGATCTCAACCCCATCAAAACCTACAATTTGCACCACCACTGGTATGTTCAATACTAAAATGATTTGTAAAATGTCCTAGTGCCCTTTAAAGCAACAAACAGTCTATTTACGAAACCATATTTTATTATGATTGAAGCAATTCGAATTTTGGAAGCATTTGTACACTAGAAAGTCAGTGAAGTTACCAGCTTCGATAGCATTCCTTGCAGCAAGTCTGAAGTCATTGACAATATGAGGAATTTCATCCGTCCTTAGGCGCCTTGGTGGGGTGAATTGTGCTACATCAATGCCATTACTTCGAATTTGTGGTGTGAGAGGCTTGTCTGTAGACGATATTGGTGCTTGCCCATTTGGCTGATAAACTGTTCAAAATAATATGGAAAATTGGCATACGTTAAGCACGTACATCCTGTACATAAATGTATATTACTTAAAAAAACCAATGTAGTTACCCCTCAAAACACTCAATTAACAACAATCTCCAAATAACTCCACTTTACTTGATTGAAAAAAAGAAAGAGGAGAGGCTAGTGCTATAAAGTTGTTACTATGCGCAGGTTCTAGGGAACCGTCAGACCCATTGTGTGAGAATATAGTAGGCACCCTGATGCGACTTTCACATGATCAACCATTGTGGCCATGTTCCCCTTCAGACCACGTTATTTGATTGATGTTATAAAAAAAAACCATGAATGAGACAGGTTGACAACAAAGGTAATATGACACATTATTGGCCAACGATTTAGCTTGAGGTAGTAACTAATAATAACTTGATCAATCAAGTTTACTCACATAACATGTCCCAGCATATGTCATATTTTGATAACCACTTTCTTACAGTAATTCCTTCCACATTTGCATTTTGACAAAAAAAGTAATGAAGAAAATTACGGGCTTGGCAACAGAAGGCTGAGTTCAAAGAGAGGGCTAAGGGCTGGAGCATATCTTTGGTATTATTGTAGGATTTACTTCCTTACTAAAAATAGGAAAAAAAATGTAACATAGGTGACAATAACTACAAAAGGTAAAATGGAAAAAGTTGTTTATATTACTTTTTTCTGGATTTAGTAAAAAATGTCTTCGGTACCTATGTTGCATAGATACCAACACAGGACACGATACACACTCTGATAAAAATTTAAATTTCGACATGTTAGGACATGTTTTGATATTAAATAATATTTTAATTTATGTATATATATTATATTTAATATTCAATAATTTAACAAAAAAGGTGAAGCTAAATTTATAATATACATCAACTTTGCAAAGAAACATAAGATATTCTAAATATTTATATTAAACTCAATAAAATAGTAATCGTAATCCAATGAATCTAATAATTGAAACTAAAAACGCAATACAACATTTATGTTTTTTGGAGTGTCGGAGTGTCGGGAAGTGTTGGACATGACACTTCAAGTTTTTTGAAACAATAGATTTATCATAGTTCAATAGGTGCTTAAAATATTTCCAGAAGCAGGTGAATCAAAACAATAGTTTCAATTCAACAGAATTGCACATTTATGTTTTTGTCTATGGAAACAAGTTACAATTAAACTTGGCTTATGTGCAGAGAAAGCTCGGTTAATAGTCAATTTGGTTTGAAAAGGGATTACCTGTATTTGAAACCCTTCCAACATGCCAAATCTGACAAAAGAATATACCACCTTTGGCATGAACAGCATCCACAATGGGTTTCCATTCCTCAACTTGCTCTTTCGTCCATATGCCTGGTGTGTGCGGATACCTTCACAGTCACAGATTTATAAAATAAAAAAGAAATCACATTTTTTGTTTTTTTTTAGAAGAACAAATTATTTCTGAAGCAAAGTAGAGTAAATCGGAAGAAAGATAAAGTGTAGTGTAGAAATAAAATTACCCTTGAGCAGTGTCAGAGACACCAGTAGCTTCAGCTATGAGAAGACCTCCCTTGGAAGTTCTCTGAGAGTAATACAGTATAGCATGAGGTTGGGGAACATTGTTGTAAGATCTCTGTCTGGTGAGTGGTGCCAAAACAACTCTGAATGACAATATTAAAGAAGAAGTTAAGCAAATTGAAAATGGAAAAAAAAAAAAACAAGAAATTGTTGTAGAGTAAAAAAAGATGAAAATAGAATACCTATGAGATAGATTGAAGTTGCCCATTTTGTAAGGGGTAAGAAGAGGAACGGGGTCTATTGCAGCCATGATCCGATTCAATTGTACCGTAGGTAATGATTGCTTACTTATGAGACAAGGCAAATATCGTAGGTATGGGAATTTATAGAAGGAGGAAGAAGCTAGTCAAATGATCAAGTGATCGAGGCTAATGACAGATTGGCTGTGGATGCCGTGTGCTATTGCATGTGTATACTCACGTTTGACCCATATATTCAGTATATTTCTAATTAGGGGTAACAGACCAAAATGCCACTGTTCACCAACTTTTTTACTTAAATGCCAGGTGTTTTTGCATTAATGATACAGGCGAACTCGATTTGCTGACGTGTCACATTTTTAGTGGATAACAAGTATCAAATTAAAAATAATAATAATAATGAAGGTCGCCTACATGGTAGGCGAACTTAGTTAAAAATAGAGGTCGCCTGTGTCAGAAACGAACTCTGACACCATCAGCTTCCTCACACATCATCATGCATAGTTCGCTACTACTGCAAGCGACCTTGCCTGTGTGGCAGTTTGGAAAATTAGTTCAATAGTGTAGCATTTAAGTAAATTTGTGTGGGAATAGTGGTGTACAATTGTCAGTGTTCCTCTAATTAGAATACGAGTAGGTCTTATGCATTAATGATGAAGAGAATGAGAGGCAATTCACCAACCGTGCTATGTTGAAATTTCGTGAGAGGATCTATTTCCATGCTATGTCTGTGCCCATTTTCTTAAGGCTTGCAGCAACCTCCCCCCTTCTACGTAAACACCTTCAAGACGGGGCATTTTGACCTTGTTAGTGTTGGGTGGGCCTAAGATGAGTTAATGGCGGGACCATTACCAATAGAATAAACTAGACTGGTCATACCAAGTCAATTGATACCATTATATGTACTTTCACTTAGTTTATCATATATCTCAATAAATAATTTGATTTTAAAACAGTTTCACAGGATTAAGCTTTAGTCAAATTTATTATCAAATTAATACATAACAAGCGTCAATAGTGTCACCGCATTAAGACACATCACATAACATACCCTGTTACTTATAATTATAAATCGAGCAGCTCAAATGTGCATGACTTAATTTGACCAGAGACGCGGCACATTTGGTACCACGTTTAGATGTGTCAGACCCAAGTTAAAGACGCGGTAGTTCAAGAAACGTGTTCATGTCCGGTCAACCATAATCGCGGTTGACTGACTGTGTCGTCCTTCTCTTCAGTTTTTTCTTTTCCCACTTCTTTTGTTTTTTTCTCCCTTCTGTAACGCTTTCTTTATCATCTTCTTTTTTCTTGCGTTGTCTTTCACTTTTTTACGTTTTTCTCATTTCCTTCCGTACCCATTATAACTTCTTGAATTCTTCTCTCTTCGGTAGATTTTGCTGGAGGAAAAATGAAAGATTTTGCATTGTGGGTTTGATTGGGAAGTTGAAACGCAGAAGAAAGACGGCAAGAAAAAAAAAAACGTTTTTGTTTTGCGTTTGTTGTTGTGTGCCATGGATCACTCGGCCTCTGTTGCGAGCAGAACCCGTTGCAAGAAAAGTTTGAACTTGCTGAGTGTCTCAGATGGTGAATCATCCAAGGGGAGATAGAGGGTTGGTGAACCTGATGTGGTTTTCTTGGGAGAAAACTTTTGTGAAAGTGAAGGTAAAAGGGTCTCTGTTTCAAGTAGTGAAGGTACAGGGAAAATGAAATCTGGGTCTGGAGCTTCATCTTCTATATCCAAGGGGAAACAGAGAAGCTTTGTCTTTACAGCTGATTCGTAATATATATTTTTTCTGTTTGGCTTCCAATTACTATTTTGCCCGTAGTTTCTTACCTTGGTTTGGAATATAAGACCGCAACTAATGTTCTAAAACTAGTTTAACGGAAGAACAAGATAAGAATGTTGTTTACGGTTCAATCATTTTAATCATTTGAACCAATAATCAAACCAGTAATCATTTTAATCATTTAAAATAGAGTTGTTAGTACCTATGACGCTTACAAACACCATCAACATTACTCTCAACCCAAACTAGTTAGGATCAACACAATAATTAGCAACACTGAACCAAAATAAAATAAAATTGGGTACTGAAATAACCTTCATTTTGGCACAAAGCTCATATGGCAATGCAAAATCAGGTACATAGCTTTTGCCCAACAATTCTTGTTGGCATTCAGCAACATTATTACACAAACTCAAAATAATAGTTTTACATACTATGTGCCCAATTCACCATTTAGAAAATGTGTCAAATGGATCCAAAGTGTTAGCAGACCAAATTGCAAACAGAAATGTGCAAGGGAAGAAAAGCTTATCAAATAAGGAGGTTCTGCCCTTGGATGCTACAGTATTAGTTTCTTCATTCAAGAAATGGGTAGTCAGTATAACCAAGAACTGGATCATGAGCGTAGAATGTCTCCCGGTTATACTTGTTGAGAGGAGCATCAAGCGCAAATCTCTTTGGCAAATCCGGATTAGCCAAGAACCAACGACCATAAGCAACAAGATCTGCCCTGTTTTCAGCTATGGCATTGATCCCGTCTTGGCGGTCATAACCTCCTGCAACCATAAAAGTGCCATTGAAGGCCTTTCTCATTGGCACCAGACTGTGAGGGCATTCAACTTTTTCTCCAACAGTTTTCATTCTTGGTTCCACCATGTGACAGTACAGAATACCATATTTATTGAGGGCATTAACCATATAAAGCCCCAATTCTTTGGGATTTGAGTCTCCACTTTCTGCGTAATCCGCAAAAGGTGATAATCGAATTCCAACTCTTTCTGCCCCTATCTCATTCACAACAGCTTCAACAACCTCCAAAGGAAATCTGCAACGGTTCTCAAGGGAACCACCATATTCATCTGTTCGGTCATTCACTTTATCTTTCATAAATTGCTCGAGTAGGTAGCCATGAGCCCCATGGATCTCAACCCCATCAAAACCTACAATTTGCACCACCACAGGTAGGTTACATGATTTATAAAACGTCCTAGTTCCTTTCAAAGCAAGGGACGGTCAAGTTTCTGAAACCATATTTTATTATGATTGAAGCACTTCAAATTTTGGAAGCATTTGAACACTAGAAAGTCAGTGAAGTTACCAGCTTCTATAGCATTCCTTGCAGCAAGTCTGAAGTCATTGACAACATGAGGAATTTCATCCGTCCTTAGGCGCCTTGGTGGCGTGAATTGTGCCACATCAATGCCATTACTTCGAATCTGTGGTGTGAGAGGCTTGTCCGTAGACGATATTGGTGCTTGCCCATTTGGCTGATAAACTGTTCCAAATTATATGTCAAATATCATAACGTAGCTGATATCAATCAAGTTTCCTTAGCATAACATGTCCTAGTAGCATATGTCATATTTTGATAACCAATTTCTTATAATAATTCCTTCCACATTTTCATTTTGACAAAAAAAAGTTATATCAGAAGGCTGAGTTCAAAGAGAGGGCCAGAGGCAGGAGAATCAAAGCAACAGGTTCAATTCAACAGAATTCCCTCATGTACATTTTTGTCTACGGAAACAAGTTAAAATTAAAGTTGGTTTGGTTATGCAAAGAAAACTCAGTTAATAGCAGCTAATTTCATTTGATAAGGAATTACCTGAATCGGAAACCCTTCCAACATGCCAAATCTGACAAAAGAATATACCACCTTTGGCATGAACAGCATCCACAATGGGTTTCCATGCTTCCACTTGCTCTTTCGTCCATATGCCTGGCGTGTTCGGATACCTACACAGTCATGCATATAAAAAAATAAAAAAGAATCACATTTTATGGAATGGGTTTTTAATTTTTTTAAAAAGAACAAATTATTTCTGAAGCAAAGTAGAATAAACATGAAGAATGAAATAACTTACCCTTGAGCAGTGTCAGAGACACCAGTAGCTTCAGCTATGAGAAGACCTCCCTTGGAAGTTCTCTGAGAGTAATACAGTATAGCATGAGGTTGAGGAACATTGTTGTAAGATCTCTGTCTGGTGAGTGGCGCCAAAACAACTCTGAAAAACAAGTTAAAAGAAGGGGTGAAGCAAATTGGAAAAGGGAAAACAAACAAAAAAATGGTTGTAGAGTTAAAAAGATGAAAATAGAACGCATACCTATGGGATAGATTGAAGTTGCCCATTTTGTAAGGGGTAAGAAGAGGAATGGGATCTAGTGAAGCCATTTGTAGAAGAAGGTAAGGGATCCGATTCAATTGTAATATTTACTTACGAATGAGGCGAGGCGAGATTCGAATTCAATAACAAGTGGGTATGTGAATTTATAGAACGAAAGAGGAACAAGTCAAATGAAATTGTTGTAGCCAATGAGACACGGGTTATAGATGACGTGTGCCACTGCGTACGTAGGTATACTCTCAGTCTCACCTTTGACCCCTTTTCCGACCAAAAAAATTTCATCAATCACCGCAGCAACACCGTGTCGGCGGGGGCGGCCCATCGTGTTAGTGTCAAATGACGACGGGGGAAGATATTCTTTGTTGAAAAAAACGAAAACAAAACAAAATAAAGTCTCTTTTTTTTTCTTTTTTCTTTTTCTTTTTCTGGAAAAGTTTCTAGTAAAGTGAACGTACCTCCTCCGTTAAACCGTCTACATTCGCTGTTTTCCAATTAATTTGGGAAGTTTTGATGTGACCAATATCTTTGAAAAGAACATAATAGAAAAATACAACTTTATGGGTGAAGCAGCCTACATAGAAGTCTCTGAAACCATATTTTATTCTATAAAATAAGCATTTTAATATTTGATAGCAGAAACACTTTTTTGTTTGGACGCATTTTTTTTTCCCCTGCTCTTGAAATAGGTCTGTATGACCATATATTCATATAATATATATTTTATGTATATGTAAGAGATAAAATTTATTTCCTATAATATACAAAATATTAATCTCATTATTTACAATAAGAGCTCATACCTACAAAGCCCTTACTCAGGTTACCTTAGTGGTTACCTTAGTCAAGTCCAATATTAGGAGTAACTTGAGGAAGAGCTTTATGAGTATCACAAAATCTATTGGCATTATAAAATTTTAGAAATTTTTTAATAAAATTTCTGAAGGTCATAAATTTTGACTTTGGTGTCCAAATCAGGTGCTTTTTTTATTTCATATAACTTTTTGAGAGCTACGCGTAGGAAAAATTCTGTAGAAATTTTTTGAACATATACTCGAGTACATACCCAGAAACAGCAAATACTCGAGTATTTGGGTCATATACTCGGGTATATGTTCATGAGACTTGTTATACTTGAGTATATCGATCAATCAGGGATAGATCGATGTATAGTTTTGTTTTGTTTTTTTTGGTATCCTGGTTGGGGTTAAAACCCCAACACAGGCTAAACGGAAGAAATACAACGAGTTTTACTTAAACCACTTAAATCAGCTAAATACAATGGACTAATAATACCCGGGGGAGGGGCCCCAAAGGAACAAAAATCAGCTTGATCCGGATCAACCAACGGAAGATTTGAAAGCCAATCTACGCAGCAATTTCCTTCTCTATACGAGTGTTGTACCTTAACAATCCAGTCTTTATCCATCCATGCCTGTATGCGAGCAACAAGATGAGACTCACAGGCTGGCCCACCCCTTGAGTTGAGCCACGTGACTACTGTTTTAGAGTCACTTTCAATAATAACTTTTCTCCAAACTCCCTCCCAAGCCATTTGTATGCCCTTCAAGATACCCCATAGCTCTGCTACTATAGCATTGCAATGACCAACTCTATAGCAGAAACCATTAAGCCAATTTCGTGCACAATCCCTAATCACACCACAAGCATATTGATGTATAGTTTTAAAATGAGGACAAAATGATACTTTTTAAATGAAAAAAGGGAACAATGGTCAAATAGTCGTGAGATGTGTGTGTTTAGACATGGGTTGAGTCACATATAAAACGTAAGGGATAAGATATTATACCTATATTTTTTTGGCTTTATTGTTTCTACAATGAATGTAGATAAGTTATCAATATTCACTCTCAAAACGACTAAGTTTTGAGTTGAAAAATTAAAAAATCATAATAAAAAAGACTATTATAACCCTAAAATAAATTATAACTACAAAAATGCCTTATTTTCGCCCCAAGACGACATCGTTTTGCGCAGTTATCTACATTAACAGCAGAAAAAATGAACACTATTTTTTTATGCCTAAGTTGCAATAAATCTCAAATCCATTCTGAACACCTAAATTGCGTGCAATCCAATATAAATAAAGCAAACCTAAGTAGAGCATAAAAACTACAACTCTCCAGAGCTAATTATATGCTTAGAAAACAAGTTTTTTCAATGTGGAATTCAAAATTTAGTAAATATTCATAACAATTCACTCTTAAAAAATACTTGATATTGAGCTCTTCAAAAGTAACATTCGCAAGCTATTTTTGTTACTAATGGCGCCAAATGAATAATGAAAGCAAATCAAAAAATGAACCTAGTATATACAGGGTCCAAAAACGCATAATTTCATTTCCCTTCTTTCCCAGTATGACTTTCACAAAAAGGAGTGAATCTTAAAAAGCTTCCACATAAAATTTGCCTTCAACAAACAAGTTTAAAGTACTAAGAAAAATAGCCCAAAAGACATATATCTGATGCCATGCTCAAATTTTCTTCATAGCCCAAAATCTCCTTTCTTGTGCCAAAAAAGTGGGTTTCCAAAAAATCTGGACAACAACAACAAGCTTCAAATCAATAAACCTTCATCACGTGCTAAGGGGGCATCAATATGTTTTCCTCCTCTTGTAGCCATGTATGAATACAAGAGACCATTCAATTAAAAACACATAAATAACAAATTGAAATAAAATAAGAAAAAGTCATTATCTTTTGCCTCTACGTAGAAGGTTGAGATATTTGTTGTGATTACTCATTTTGAATTCGAGCCATCCTTTTGCTTGGTGTTTCTCTAATGAAAGATGCCTTACAATTTTGTACATTATGTCTCTTAGCACGACAATTTCCACATCTGATAGGTTTGTTTATTCTTCTATGGGTTTCGAGGCTCATCAGCTCGTCTTCTCAAAATCTTAGGTCTAATAGGTGACTTTTTTATAACAGGTGCAACAACAGTCGATTCACTCTTGACAAGATAATCATGAAGGTCGGGAATTGGTTTAATAGGAGTTGAATATATCTTCATATATGTTTTTGTTAAGAAGCAAATATCAACAAAGTCTTCAGACACCCTTCTCCAATATCTAATTGCTACAATACCATGAATGCAAGGTATTCATGTTAACCCTCAAAGTTTACAACATCAATATTTATTTTCAATATCAGTAGAGAATGACTACCCACGACAGTGGCGGAGCCAGAATTTTAGTTTAGCCCATGCCAAAAATTTTGGCATATCAAATTATTAAAATATTTATCATAAATACACAAATCTATTAGGAAAAGATTTACTATGACGGCTATTTACTAAATAATGACACGTGGTATTGAAAATTGAAATGAACAATTGTCAATGATCATATATCAAAATAAACATATAAAAAGGCACTAACCGTTCTGATAAGCACTCCAAACATAAGAATCTCACTTGCCCCCCACATCATAATAAGTAATGAACCAAGCATTGTCCTAAGAATATGAATACACATAAATATAATAATTATATGTATAACAACATTTAATAAAAAAAATTAAAAATATAATAAAGAATTACATACCTAAAATTGTAAACTACACTCTTTTAAACTGACGAAATCTTCAAGGATAAAATTTGTAGTAAAATTTTCAACAATCTCTATTTTAATATATACAATTAAATTATTTTCAAGAAAGTCATCCTCCATTTTATTTCGAAGTCTTGTTTTCACAATTTTCATTGCTGAGAATGCACGTTCACCACCTCTGAAACACGGATACGCTTTTCTTTGAAAAATTTGCATGTCAGACACGGACACGCTCGGACACGCGTCCGACACGCAGTCAACTTTTTAGGACACGTTGACTAGTGGGACACGCGAATTTGACCGAATTCGACACGCGGTCAACGATGTGGACACGTTTTGAAACACATTTTAATATTTTTTTTGTAAAAAAAAAATTACAATTTAAAAAAATATTTAATAAAAATTAAAAACTTTGTAACCCTATCCTATCTCGTTCAGTAACCCTGGAGGCTGCTGTCCTTCTCTTCATCGTCGGGTTCGCTGCGTTTCAATGCACTTCTGCTTCTTTGTGTTGAAGATGGAGCGAAAATGAAAGGGAAATGGAAGAGGAAAAGGTGGTGGTGATGTTGGTGTTAGTTTGGAGTATAAACCAAGCTTTGGGTTTTGGGAAGTTGAAGAAAGAGACAGAGATGTTAGAAATCATCCACCATCATCCTAGAAGAATCAAGAACCAGAAAATCTGGAAGCTATGAGATGTATGCGTTACACATATGCAGAAAGAAGAAAACACAAAGCGAAAGTAAATTAAAAACAACTCTCTTATTCAGGATTCCACACGGACGGGTTTTCTGGTTTTGTTGTTATTGCTTTCTTGTTTGGAGCTATGCCCCTTGACTGTACCCAAAAAAAAAAAATTGAAAGAAGCATCCAGACCACCATATCAGAGTTCTTGAAAGAAATGGATGTTGAATTGGTCAAAAGAAGAAAAAGATTAGACAAATAATTCAATTAGAAAGAAAGACAAGTTGGAAGAAAAGCATACGTCGGTTGCTAGGATGAAAGTTACTAGAAAGTTGTAGAATTAGAATATTATATTATATTTAGAAAAGCTGAGTTAGTTGAAATTTTTCTATTTTTCTACACTACTTTACACTCTTGGGATGTTCTAATTTTTTTTTTATATAATTATGTTATGAAATTTGAATATTTGTTTAGTATATGAGTTATTATGAGTTGCTATATGTATTAAATGTAAATTATATTATATATATTAAAAATATTATTTAATATCAAAACGTGTCCTAACGTGTCGAAATTTAGTAATTTTTAAAATTAACGTGTCGGAGTGTTGTGTCGTGTCGTATCCCGTGTCTCGTGTCTGTGCTCGTGCATCATTGTTCACCGCTTGCTGTTGAAACTGGTAGTGTTAAGATAAGACGAATTAGCCTATCAACCAAATGATAGGAATTTGACTTTCCTGTCTGAACTAATCCTTGACACAACTCAGAAATTGAAGATAAATTTTGAAGTTTTGGATGTTTTGGGATGTCTTTGTGAAAATGCTTCAATTGACAATTCAAAATAATTCTGTCTTGCTCGGAAAAATTAAGAGGATAGTATTTCTCTGCAAGGCTACAATCATCAACATTGAATGTTTTGTAACCATTCTTCGGATCTAATAAAGAGCTAAGTGATAAAAATTCCATTGCTTGATAGTTAAACCTTCTATTTAACTCTTGTAAATAAAAGTCAATGGTTGAATTAAAAATATCAAAATTATAGTGATGCTCAATAGTTATTTGTTCATGTTGTCGACGGCCACGACCTTCAGTATATTGAGCATCAAAATCTGGAACATCTATTTCATGAAGCTTAGAGAAATTGACAACGCTTTCAAGTATTCTTTTCCAACCACCACTCGTAATTCTTGAATAAGTTCCTTTGTACTTGAAACTAAATGTATAGCATTCAAAATATCTTGAGATTTTCGTTGTAATGATTGACAAAGAATTTCAGTGATGCCCATGATCTCCTTTATCAAAAGTAAATTAAAGATGGACTCAAAAGAAGTGATCATCAGCTGCAGTAGTTACCCCTCTTTGAGAGTAATTTGAGCCTTCACTGCGGATTTTTTCAAGTACTGAACATGATTCATTATACCCTCGTTGAAGACTGCATATAGAATAAAAATGAGAACCCCACCTTGTATCACTCGCCCTCTTGAGTGTTAGAACCTGTACCAATTTCAAGCTCACCAATAGCCTGCAAATGTTCAAATTCAGAAATTTGGGCAGCTTGGAATTGATCATGACGCTTAGAAGAAGCAGTAACAATATTAATGATGAAATTCAAATTCTGGAAGAATTGATAAATATAAGAAACTTCCTTTGAGGCAGCAATCAAGGCTAATTGTAATCGATGGGCAAAACAAGGCACATAATAAGCACAAGGACATTCATTAAGAAATAATGCTTGCAATCCATTCCATTCACCATGCATGTTACTAGCATCATCATATCATTGGCCATGACTATTCTGGATATCAAGGAAATGATGTGAGAGTATGTCACTAATAGTATTTTTAAGTGTCATAGAAGATGTATCTTGAACATGATAAAGATCAAAAAAATCCCTCTTTTATAAAACCATCTTTGTCAACAAACCTCAAGACATGAGCCATTTGTTCCCTTTTCGATTCATCACGTGATTCATCCACAATAATACAAAACTTAGAGTCCCCAATATCCAGCAGAATCTATTTTCGCACTTTGTTTGCTAGAACATGTAAAATCTCCCTTTGTATTTGAGGTGAGATATACTTGGCTGTCAATGGAGCATTCATTATAACAACATCTGCAACTTTTTCATTGTAAGATGCCAAAAGTTTGATAATTTCAATAAAATTACCACTATTTCTAGAATTAATAGTCTCATCATGTCCTCTAAAAGCACACCCATGAAAAGCAAGCCAACAAGCAACATCAATTGAAGTCTTAACCCGCAGCCTATTTTTTTCGATTTGTTGGGAGTTTTGAACATGCATAACTTTATCAATATGGCAAGACTGATTCATTAAGTCCACACATGAGATAATTGCATTAGTATGTTATGAACAAGGATCATCTCCCATGTGATTTAGAAAAGCACAATATTTGCCAGTATGAACTCTATTCCAACCATTAAAACCTTTAATTGTGAACGCATCCCAACCATGTCGCCCACCGACCTTTGTAGTGAAAAGATAACATGGTAAACAGAATGCAGCATCTATACAAGATGAATACTCAAGCCACGAAGAAAATTCTTTGAACCAAGCCACGAAGCTCAAAGATGGTGGATATCCGATTGTCAACACACAAACACCCATAACATGTTTTATTTTTAAAGGGTAGTTTTGGTTATTGATAAAAAAATCAACATTGTTAATTGTAATCTTGGATGAAAAATCAAGTTAGAGAAGTAAATGATAAAAAAAAAATTAAGTTAGAAATAAATGATTAAAAATTTCGGGGGAAGAAAATAAATAATTAGAAAAACTTACGGGATTATTTAAAAAATTTCCTTTAAAAGAATTAAATTGCGAACCTAACAACAATTTTTTTTTTTTTTTTTTGGTACAGAAAAGGGGCAAAGCCCCAACAAAAAGCAAAACAGAAACAGAACCAAAAAAGAACAAAACAAAAAGCAGAAAATAAAAACATAAAGAAGCAACACAAAGGTCTTAGTCAGGATTCCACACAGATGGTTGGCCAGCAGGGGTCTGGACATCTTTCTCCAACAGATTTTGCAGCTCAGACGGTTGATTCAAAAGAAGGTAGACACCAAGGTGCTTGGAAAGAGCATCCTTTGCTAGCCAATCAGCACAGCTATTAGCTTCTCTGTTTGTGAAAGAAAGAGCAGTCATCCAATTTCTTTCCATAAAAGCTCGAATCCTAACTACCAGGGGCAGTTGTCGAGCATCTTTCCCATTAGAGGAAAGCAAGTTGATTGCTTGAGAGGAGTCACTCTCAACAATCACTTTAGGAGTACCTAGCTGCCAAGCTAGATCGAGACCATGGAGAATAGCCCACAGCTCAGCATGAAGAGGAGAGCAAGAACCAAGGAAAGATTGAAAGCCACCAACCCAAACACCATCCTTGTTTCTCAAGAGACCTCCACAAGCTGCTCTCTTAGAAGAAACGGCTCCATCAACATTTAATATAAGCCAATTCACCTCTGGCCGAATCCAATGAGTGGGAGTCCTGATGCTAAAGGATCTGGAGGTTGGGCTGAGCACCTGTTTAGCATTAGACAAAACCACCCAATTTCTTTGAATCTCACCAGTCACATTATCAGGCATCTTGAAATCTTGTTCATGGCAATCTTTATTTCTCCACAGCCAAATATACCAACAAGATATAAAGAAATAATCTCTCCAATTAGGTTGTCTCACATCAGAAAATAATAAGCAATTATCAAGCCAGATGTGCAAAGTCTGTTCAGTAAAGAACAAAGGAGGCTGAGTAGTGAACAAAGAGCAATTCCAGAATTTAGAGGCACGGGGGCAATCTCTAAAGACATGGAGAATGGTTTCTACCTTATCAGGGCAGAGTTTGCACCTGTCAGAAGTATTTCCCCACTTGGAAACTAATTGGTTGGTCAGAATCCTTCCATGAGCAAGCTTCCAGATCAGAAATTTGTATTTTTCAGGGCCTTTCCATTTCCAAATAATCTCCCAGTGAAAGTTTGGAGATAAAGCATCAAATTTCATCAGGCTTGTATAAGCCTTTTTAACCAAAGAGATCGATGGGTTCAGATCCTTCCAAGCAAGCACATCACACCCAGCTGAAGTAGTGGGAGGGGGAATGGCTGCTATCAAATTAACCACATGTTGTTCAAAGAACTGATGAAGAAAGGTGAAGTTCCAATTGTTGGAGTTTTTGTCAATACAGTCAGCCACAGTATCAGCAATGAGCAGAGGATGGGGTTCCATGACTGCAACATTTAGCAGCTTAGGAATATCTCCAAGCCGATCTAGCCAAAAATTGGTGTTTTTACCATCACCAATGTTCCACTTCAAGTTGTCCAGAAGTACAGGCCAGATTTTAGAGAGATTCTTCCAAAGTCTTGAATCATAAGCCTTACTGATGCAATTACCATGCAATTCCACCTTCCTCCCATATTTAGCAAGGAGAACTCGAGACCAGAGCTGGTGAGGATCATGAATAATAGACCAAGCCATTTTCATTAAGAAAGCTTCATTCTGCTTCCTTAAATTAATGATACCAAGGCCCCCCAAGCACTTAGGCTTGCACAATTTCTCCCAAGAAACCAGATGGGCTGACCTTTTTTCTTTAGTACCACCCCAAATGAATCGTCTTTGGATTTTTTCAATTTCATCACAGATCCCCAGAGGAATGATGTTATTTTGCATGTGGAACATAGGGATAGAGGAAATGACTGATTTGGCTAGGACAACTCTACCAGCCATAGAGAGATTCTGCTTAGACCACCCATTCAGCCTTTTGTGAATTCTGTCCAGGACTTCACTATAAAGGCTCTTGCTAGCTCTGTCATGCTTTATCATCGAACCCAGGTACCTCCCAAGGTTTTTTGTAGGAGCAAAGCCACAGATGCTTGTTATTTTCCTGGATAGACCCTCATCAATATTCCTTGAAAAGAAAATACTGGTCTTATCTTTGTTTACTTTTTGTCCAGAAACATCACCAAACAAATTCAGGATCTCCATGATTTTGGTAATTTGGTTTTCTGAAGCTTCCGCAAACAACATTAAATCATCTGCAAAAAGCAAGTGAGAAATCCTTGGTCCACCCTTTCCATCTTTTAAGGGTATCCAACTTTTATTTTCTACTGCATCAGCAATAAGGTGGGAGAGTTTCTCCATACATAAAACAAAGATATAAGGTGAAATGGGGTCACCTTGTCTTAGACCTCTAGTAGGAAGAATGGCTCCAGCTTTAGCCCCATTCCAGAGAAGCTCAAATTCAAAGGAAGTAATGCAGGCCATGATTAAGGAGATCAACTTAGAAGGAATACCGATTTCCTCAAGAACTCTTTGAATGAAATCCCAAGAAATACGGTCATAAGCTTTTTCTAAGTCAATTTTCACAGTCATAAAACTTCTTTTCCCTCTCATCCTGTTCATGGTATGAATCATCTCCTGAACAATGATGATATTATCTTGAATATTACGGTTAGGCACAAAGCTGACTTGGTGGGGAGATACCAACTTCTTAAGGAATGGCTTCAGCCTGTTCACAATGATCTTGCTAATCCCTTTATATAACACAGAACATAGAGCAATCGGTCTAAACTGGGCAACCCTTTCAGGATTTTGAACTTTAGGAATCAGGACTAAAAGGGTTTTGTTAATGTCTTTGATATTCCCAGGATTAAGCCAAAGATGGATAACAGAAGCCACAGTTTGCTTACCAATGACATCCCAATTTTTCTGGAAGAATAATGCTGGATAACCATCCGGCCCAGGAGCCTTCAAAGGACCCATTTTAAAGAAAGCTTGATGTATTTCTTGGGGGTTAATAGGAGCTTCCAACATGCGCATTTCTTGTTGAGAGAGATTAGGCCATTTAGTTATAGTATTATGCCAAGGTCTAGCTATGTGATCTTCAGTGAAAAGACCCGTATAAAACGCAAGAAATAGCCTTATTATGCTCTCTTCCTCTTTTATCCAGTGACCAGCTTCATTCTTTATGACAAGAATCTTGTTCCTAGCTCTCTTGATCATAGTAGTGATATGGTAAAATCTTGTGTTTTTGTCCCCATCCTCAATCCATTTGGTTCTAGATTTTTGGAACCAGAGACTTTCCTCTGCCTCCAGCACAGCAGTGATGTCTTGTTGTAAATTAAGCTCTAGAGGGGAGAAGGAATCATCATTAGTAGAATGAATTCTAGCTTGCAACTCTTGGAGACTCAATAACAGCCTCTCCTTCTTAGTTAAGATATCCCCAAACACCTGTTTATTCCACACCTTCAACGGATTGACCAAGCGAGATAAGGAGGAAGAAACATCAAAATTGGGATTCCAATGCTCTTTGAGGAAGGAAAGGAAGGAACCATGATCTTGCCAAGCAGCCACAAACCGGAAAGGTCTCTCTCTCCAATTAGAAACCTGGGGACTAAGAGAGAGCAGCAAGGGGTTGTGATCTGAGTTGAGCCTAGGCAAAGCTTTGACAGTAGCTTCAGGGAAGGCAGTTCTCCATAAGGCATTAGCACAAATCCTATCTAGTCTCTTGAAAACTCTGTCCAGGTGTAACCATTTAGATCCTCTCCAAGTGAATTTAGCACCATGACAGCCAAGGTCCATGATGTTGCAGTCATCAAGGACTTCCATAAACTTTGAACATTTGGATAGGTTGGCAGGTACACCCCTTTTTTCTCATTAGCACTCAAAATCTCATTGAAATCCCCCATAAGAGCCCAAGGGGTAGAGATAGTTTCACTGATTCTTCTAAGGGCCGACCAGAGAACTTTTCTATCTTCCTCTCTAGGGCTGCCATAAACAACAGTCAGGAGGAAGCTGGCCCCATTGCTACAAGTACAGAGGACATGAATGAACTGATTACTTTTTTCAATGAGAGAAAGGTTAAAGGAATCATCATTCCAACAGATCCAAATACCACCCCTGAATCCCACAGCATCTTCCATCAAGTAGTTTTTGAATCCCAGTTGTTTTATTTTCCTAGCAGCCGAGATTCCACTAATTCTGGGCTCTAAAATTGCTGCCAAACCAACCTTGTACTTCTTAGTGAAATTACGCAGGGTCATTTTAAAAGATTTCTTAGCTGCACCCCTGCAATTCCAGACAAGGCAATTCATTGGATAATCATCTCAGAGTCAGGATTAATGAGTCCCTGAACACTCTCAATCAATTGGTCTGAAGCCATAACACAAACATTTTTTTCAACAACCAAACCTTTCAGATTTTCCTTGTCAGGGGGTTTAGCCCCATTCATTTGTTCTTCGCTATTTCCCTTGCTAATATCCATTTTAGAATGCTCTCCCTCCATAGCATTTAAGACACACTCTGAGGAAGTAATAGAATTACCATTAATTCTGGTAATGGGGATCTCGTTTCTGGGCCATTAATCAGGACACCTTGATTAATGGGCTCCTGAGATTTAGAGATCTGGTTGTTCAGATAATTGGATGAAGGGAGCTCTACTGGGCTAGAGCTATTGCCTGCTGGATTGGCCTTCGAAGTAAACACAAAGGAACTCCCCTTGTTCTGAATCTTAGGTTTATAACTTCCTTTGGGATGAGACTTCTTGTAGCCCGATCCATTTATTTTAGGTACTGCCCTAGGAGGAGGCTGATAGGGGTTAGCAATTTTATTCTCTTTTTGATCCCCTGGTCCCTGACTTGCGATAGTATTAGAAGGCTGCAAATTCAGGGAAGAAGACCCCAATACTATCACAGGGGATTTGTTTCTGTGGCTAATTGTCTTTTTGTTGGAGATGTCCTCACCAAAAGTTCTACCTTCTTGTCCATCGCTCTTAGCATTCGGTTGCTGTTTAAAAAACTTTTTTTTTGGACCACCATCCAGGGGCCCACTTCTTGATTACAAGCAGGTTTAGTTGCTTCGTGCACGGGCTCCTGCTTGTCATTACTCTCCATCGGCTTCTTGAGCTCAGAGCATTTGTCTATATTGTGACCGTATTTACCACAATTAAGGCAAATTAAATATAGTCCTTCATACTCAACCTTAAATACTTCCCCTTCTAGGATATATTCACCCCTCAACTGTTTAGATAAGTCTAAATCAACACAGATTCTAGCAAATTTGCCCCTATCACCCAAAGAGGTAGTTTTGTCGACTTTTAAAACTTTTCCTATGGAGCTTCCTATCATTTTCAACACAGATTGAACACGGTATTCTAAAGGGATACCTGGAAGACGAATCCATGCAGCAACTCTGTGGATATTTGCTTTTTGGGGGTTGAAGAACGGCTCCCAGCGGCGGATGGCAAGATAGTGCCCCATTAAAACCCATGGGCCTCCTGTGAGAGCCAGATTTAGATCCTCCACGCTTGAAAACTTGACTGAAAAGAAGTCATTACCCAAATCTGCTACAACAATAGATCCCATTCTCGACCACAAGCTCTCGAGCTTGTTCTTCATATACGCGACCCCCACCTTCTTCCCTAAGAGTTTGACAATGATAGCATTCTTCCAAGGACTCCTTAGCCTTAGCTTGGCCTCCTTCGAACCCTTGAAGCTGACAGAGCCATCTTCTCCATAACTGACTTGGAACCCTAGCTCGTTGATTTCACCTAGCGCAGGATCAAGTGGTTCACAATGTTCCTCCATGTGGTCTTCTTGCCAGAGATCTTCTTCCTCCATCGAAATTCCATCAGATCTGAGAGCATCTGCAAATGATTTGCTCTTCCCAGATGGTATACGCTCCTGTATATTCCCGAAGCTGGCACCTCTATTAGTCGATTCAGGGGAGAATTCCTCCCCATTTTTGGATCTTTTGATACTTCTTCTCATGATTTCCTGATTTTCCTTTGCGATACTTGATGATGCAGCTGAGATTTCCTTCGTAGAACCCCTTTCCTTCTTAGAACCCATAACTTTGCCCTAGCAGAGAGAAATAAGACGCGCGCGTGTAACCCACGCCTAACCCATAGGATTCCCTTAACCTAACAACAATTAGCTTGAACACAAAGAGGATACCCGGACTAAAAACGCAACCATGCCCAGTCAAATTAGCAAAAGCATATTCGTGATCCTTTGGGACCTGAAAAGTGAAGCAGTGTGCCATAATCTAAGAAGCACGGACACTTGTAAAAATAGGAAGAGTCGGGTCCGACACGCTCCGACACGGCGACACGTTCCGACACGCTCCGACACGGTGTCGGACACGCGGTTGACTTTTTCCGACACGTTGACCATTCCGACACGCGAATTTGACCGTGTCCGACACGGTCAAATGGCATTTTCGTAATTTTTTTAAATTTATTTTATTTTTTTAAATTTAAAAAAAAAATTAAAACTTTTTTTATAAAAAATTTAAAATATATTAATAAAGCTTCCACCTGATCATATCAATTTTATTTTTTTGTCTTTTTTTCCCTTAAGTAGATAAGAGATCATCCCAGCATCATTGTTGTCAATTCCTATTACGCTCTTGTTGTATCTCATTCTCTCTGATCTCTCTCTAATATCATTTGTTCTCTCTATCTGATATTATATCTCTCTCATCCCAGTTTTTATTTTTTTTATTAAAGCTTCCATCTTTATAACGTGTTGATGGGTATTATTAATTTAGTTTCATTTTTTTGTTAAATTATTAAATATTAAATGAAATATACAATATATAAATTAAAAATATTATTTAATATTAAAACATGTCCCAACGTGTCGAAATCCAAAAAAAATTAAAATTAACGTGTCGGAGTGTCGTGTCGTGTCACGTGTCGCGTATCGTATCGGTGCTAGATAGGCCATAATATTGTCTTTAGCGGTTAAGGAGGCGGGGAGTGAGGTTCGCATGTTGTGTTGTGTGGCCAAACAAAACAAAATCCACTGCCACCGCAACCGCAATCGCAATCGCAATCGCAATCGCACGTTATTCTTCTCAATTTCTTATTCTATTTGACTTTCTTCTATCTAACTTCACATTCGCACTCTCTTTCCAACAACAATGGCTTCCTTTTTTCTTCGCCGCAATGCTTTCGCTCGCGCTCTGCTCGGTTCGTTCCTTCTTCCACCTTTGAATCCTAATTACTATCTTGCACATTTGGTTTTTATTATTCTTTATCTGCCATTATCCCTTTGCTGAAAATTTCACTATCGAAGATTTTGAATTTTAGTTAGGTATATAAAACACGGTTTAATGCATCATTTCAATTCTCACTTTCAGTTTGTTTTGATGACGTATGTTTTTTTTCTTCATTATCTGTCTTGATACCTTGAGAAGAGCATTAGCTGTATAACTGGATTGCTAACTAATGGTTTAAGGAATGATTAAATTGATTTTGGATGTGAGCAACCTAGTGTTTTCCTATTATTTCATTTCCCCTTGAACTTGGAACTATTAGTTTGTTCCTTACATCTTACGTTTTTGTATTAAGATGCCAATGTTTGTTCATCTCCTCAAGTTGGTCATGAATGTTTTTATTGCTAATTCATTTCCCTGGTGCCTTTTAACCCGATGTGATAACTCTTGTGATTTTGTTGCTGTCTCAATCCCAATATATACTTACTTTTGTTGTTTCTATGGTGTTGGTGATAAATAACTGATATCTCATCACCTCCCGAACTGCTTATCCAGGTAATAAGGAGCATTTTCGTCCATACTTTCAGTTCAAGTTTGAATGTTTAGGTACTACTTCAAACAAGGTACATCCATATAGCAGCTACAGGGGTTCCATCAGAAATGATTTTACCGACTTGACGTAAGTATACATGTCTAGCAGTTATTGAATGTGCTATATTATATTAGTTTGAAAGTAAAATTGTTTACTTCTGCTTTAAAAAGCTGTTAAATAAACTTCAACACAACCATAAATCTTGAGTTTCATTTCCATTTAAGAAGGGTCATCTTTCTCTGAAATCTCTTCTCACCCATGCATGCAATATTTTGTGATAATGCTTGTTTATATTTGTTAATGTGATATTTATTCCCCAAGTATGACTTTCCGATTATTTTGTTTCATGCTTTTAACTGCCACCACTTCAAAATTAAGTTCTCCTGTGATTTATTGTGTCAAAGTTGCTATGACATTGGTCATGATTATGTCATTGCAGTTTGCATTTAATGGTCCTGAATGCTGATGTTTAAGTCTTGGTTGTTTTAGTTGCCCTCATGCATGGTATCCACAGGCCCGGAGGAAACGTCGCAAGGTTATCCTGCATGTTGGTCCTACAAATAGTGGTAAAACACATCATGCTCTGAAGCAACTTGAGTCAAGTGCTTCTGGTAAATAGCTTCTCCATCTTTTAGAATGTTAAAGGTAAACAATAATGTGGGAGTATGAAAACTTAGAAAGAAGGTTAAGTTTTTTTGTACTTTGCAGGCTTATATTGTGGTCCTTTAAGATTGTTGGCATGGGAGATAGCAAAACGTTTGAACAAGGCAAAAGTTCCTTGTGATCTCATTACAGGTCAGGAGAGAGAGGAAGTTGATGGTGCAAAGCACACGGCTGTTACAGTTGAAATGGCTGATTTATCAGCTGATTATCAATGTGCTGTTATTGATGAAATTCAGGCAAGTCAAAATTTCACTTTGAGATTCCTTTTTCTTAATACATCTAAAATAGCTCCTGGGTATGTTTTGGTTTTATACAAGCCAAAATCATAAATCTCACATAGAAAAAAGGGTAGACCTTTTAGGTTCTCCCTTCTCCCGTTAAAGGTCTTGTTCTTATCACAATCATGTGATTTCGGTTATTAATTTAAAATTGAAAGAATATTTCTATGATTGAAGCATCTGTGGTTGAGGAGGCATTGATGGCTTTGCTAATCATTATTCCTTGTCTTGTGATTTCATGAAAACATAATCTTATCAGTTTTTCATGGTATGCTTGTTATTAGACTTCTTTTCCCATCTAACCTTTGTCATTCTTTCTGCATACAGATGTTGGGGTGTAATACAAGGGGCTATGCATTTACGCGAGCTTTATTAGGAATTGCTGCTGATGAACTTCACCTTTGTGGTGATCCAGCTGCTGTTCCCCTTATTCAGGAGATACTCAAAATTACTGGGGATGAGGTCCAGGTACTGAAACTTATGTTTTTCACTGAGTCTCTAAACAATCACCAAGACCAATCTTTTTTAGGGGGATGGGAAGTGGGCGGATAGATTTGACAAATAATTTCTTATTTGTTTGAATAAAGGTGATGTTGAATGTTGATAATGTTTGAATCTCCTTGACAAAAAAAATTTCATGAATGCTGCAGGTTCAATTTTACGAGAGACTGTTACCTTTGGTTCCACTGAAGGTTCCACTTGGATCCTTCTCTAATGTAACAAAGGGTGATTGCATTGTGACCTTTTCACGTCAGGGGATATACAGTTTGAAGGTGAGCTTTTACACTTTTTAATTGTTCTTGGAATTAGCTTGCATTGTTTTTTCATTTTTATATGCCCAAACTAGTGTTGTTTATTCATTTTTACTGTATTCACTATTGTCCCCTTCTGTTCGTCATGTTAAATAGTTCTGGCGGATGAGGTCATCTGTTTTTTTTAGGAGTTTAATTGAGTTTTAATGTAAATGTATATCAATCATCAACAATTTAGCAATGGGTGTTACTGGTTTCAGTAATTACTTCATTAGTTCTCTCATTTCACGATGATCAATATCTTTTGCTTGGATAAATTTGTATGTTGTCTTACCATTAGTCTTTTGCTAAACCTAGCAAAAAACTGAGGTGTGGTACCTGGTTTAAAGAGGTATGTGTCTCTAAAAGGGGTGTTTGAACTCTTTTTATTATGACTTTGTAGTTTCCAAATAAGTAAAAGTGGGAAAAATACAAAGGAAAAAATGAGAAAAATATAAATAATCTGATTATAGTTTTGCTATGAGATACTGAGATATTGGTAGGTAATTCGCTGAAACAACGATTTTTCTTTTACTTTTTTGATCCTTCTGAGTATTGAGTTTTGTGTCTTTGATTATAAATTTCTTTATGCCCTTTGCATTTTTTTCCCGTGAAGTTCTCTTTGCAATTATGCAAAGGTAAGGCTGCGTACAAGGATTTGCTCCACCCCACACTCGCTAGTCGAGTTTAACGGGGAGTGGTTTTTTTTTTTTTTTAAGTTGACCCACTACTGATTTTAGTGAGAACTGGATTGTGGCTGCGTTATCTCCGCTGCGATATAATTCACAACTAGAATCAGATCTTAAATTGACTCTAATCTTTTATCATTATAAATGAACATTAGATCTTAAAATGTTTCTTAGCTTGTACCTGATGCTATTTTCAATAAAAAATAAATGGAATGGAAGCAATCGATACATTGCCAGAATTGGCTTCAACTAGGTAGGGTTTAATCAATTTTAAGAATCTTTTAATCATTACATTTTTTTTCGAACCAGGGAATGACTTATAATGATGTTTTCTCTTATAAAAAGGCAGGCTGCTAATGTATTGTAAATTCTGCTTCTGTCAATTCAATTGCATGTCTTGCAATTCAGTTTCTGAACTCCTGACTAACATATAAAAGTTGACCTTCATATTGCTCAGAAGAGAATTGAGAAAGAAGGAAAGCATCTTTGTTCAGTAGTGTATGGTTCATTGCCACCAGAGACTCGAACAAGGCAGGTGTGAGCTTCTACCTCTCTCTAAGAAGTTTTAGGTTTCCCTTTTGAATTGCACTTTTTCCCATGGGAATGTAATCTTTAAATCTGAACATTTACAGCACATACAAAAATTTATGCCATTTGTTTTGTTCTTTTGTGCTTTTTGTATTTCTAATTCATTGACAAAAAATTTCATGCTGACTATGACCGGTTTATGTGGTTTCGGTGTTATTTTGTAGCTCAGTTTGGAAATTCTTTCTCTTCTTTCATTTACTTCTATGTTTACCTTAGTTTACTGCTATATTTATTGGCATATGTTGATAAGTTTTTCCCTTTTCCTTTGTATTGTCCCTCTATGCCAAGGATTTGCTGAATTGAAAGTTTCATTAGGACTGCAGGCAAGCATGTTCAATGATGCAAGTAGCGAGTTTGATGTTCTTGTGGCCAGTGATGCCATTGGAATGGGTCTTAATCTAAACATCTCTAGGATCATATTTTCAACCATGAAGAAATTTGATGGTTTTGAGATGCGGGAGCTGACTGTACCTGAGATCAAACAGATTGCAGGTAGCATGAAATTCATATAAGCAGATTGATCTTGTTCCAGAATTTGATTAAAGGATCCTAGCTGATATATGATAACACTGTTATTTTTTTGTTTTGAATTTTTTTATCAATAAAAATATATATTATTATGTCTAAGTTAGCATATACGTCATTTGTTTTTTTGGTGATTCTAGAATTGTTACTTCAACTTTCAAGTAGCTTTGTATAATCATTTTCTATTCTTATTCTTTACCTTGAGGCATGCCAGCTGTACCTATGTGTTGAATTTGAAAGTAATTTATTTAGCTTAATGATAAGCACATCATAGCATCTTTTTATTGATATCATATCCATATCCTTGTTGGATTCTGATAATTGCTGCATAATTCAGGATAGGTACTAATTTGTGTTTAACATTGTTTATATAATAAATTAATATTATAATTGAGTTATTTCTATGATACTTGCCAAATTTTCTAGTATACAGTTCAGATATGTCAATTGTCAAGGTTCTTTGTCGGACCGTCCAAGATGTTTCATGGAAAAATCTGTGCATCATTATAAAAAGAGAATTTGAACTTCTGGTTTAAGTTTATTTTTTATCCCAATTTCTATGGGCTTTGACATGCCACCTTATCATCTCTCTTTTATCTTGCTCTACTCAACCTGTTGCTTCTCCTTCACTTCAGACAGCAAGACTCTCTCTATTAATGCTGATCTTTTCTGTATTGTTTTGTAGATTTTCACTAATTCATTTTTAATATTTATTTAGGTAACTGATCTGGCATCTGCTTTAGGTTTAGAAAACATACTACTAAAATCAAATCTGCATGATTTACTATTCTAACAGAGGTTTTTTTTATGTTTTATTAAAATGTGGATGCTTTGAGTAACATGTCCTGTCTATTTGAATCACATGTTTTGCCTTCAATGCATCTATGCTTGCAGGGAGAGCTGGTAGATATGGGTCGAATTTTCCTGTAGGAGAAGTGACATGCATGGATTCTGAGGATCTACCCTTGCTCCATTCATCATTGAACTCTCCATCACCTACATTAGAGGTAACCTGATGCCTAATTACCTTATACTAAGTATGAAGCCTAGGAAAAACTGAAAAATAAAAAGCTTCTAGTAAGTATGCACCTTTATTAGAACTTGGTTTACTTTATTTCAAACTTCTTATTGATGATTTGTGTATAATACATATTCTGATGCAGCGTGCTGGATTACTTCCTACTTTTGATCTGATGTATATGTACTCACGATTACACCCCAAAAATAGTTTCTATGAAATACTGGTAAGTTATGTGTGCCCGTTTCTGGCAGCACTATCTTCCATTCAGTTATCCAGTATACAAGAAAATTATGTGATTGATAGTGGACAAGCGGCTTTGTCCACATGCCTTCATCTGTCAAATAATTAAAGTTGAAAATCACTATGTGTTAATTATTATCTTATGATTTCCCAAAACCACATAATTATTAACCTTTCTTTTATATTGCAGGAGCATTTTCTTGACAATGCCAAATTATCTGAAAATTATTTCATTGTTAATTGTGAACAATTATTGGTATGCCTTTTAATAGTTGCCTTGTCATTGAATTCATTTCATATCAACGTTATCTTATAATTCCTTAGTAATATCTGTTATCAAATACCTCCATTATTTTATTATTGTTTACTGGCTTGCCTTTGAATTGTTTTGTTGCTGTTGTTTGTGCATGCTGGGACTAGAAAGTGGCTGCTATTATTGATGGGTTTCCCCTTGGATTGCATGAGAAATACCTTTTTTCTATCAGGTACATTCTTATCTTTTCAGAAAAAAAAAATAGAATACAATACCCAAGTCTATAGGACAATTGTATGAATTGAAAACGTAGCAGAATGAACAAATTAGGGTGTCTGTATTTTGTATCGCTTAACCTTTTCAGTCGCTTTTTAACTGATACTTCTTATAATATTCAGTCCAGTTGACATGGATGATGAGATTTCATCCCAAGGCCTGACACAGGTAATTACCATATAGTCAGTATGAAATCGGTTGAAGTTAGTTTGAATGGTCATTAAAATAACGCAACTTATGATGAACCAGTTTGCAGAGAATTATGCGAAGAAAGGCATTGTTCGGCTTAGAGAAATATTTACACCAGGGACACTTCAAGTGCCCAAGACGCCGTCTGCTCTTAAGGAGCTTGAATCCATACACAAGGTCTCTTTTAATGCTTCAATTTTTTTTAGTTCACACTTGAATAGTCAATTAAGAGAGTGAGCCCTGGCTTAACCATAAGGTGTCTGCCTTATGACCTAGTTGTCAGGGGTCATGGTCATGTATTGCCATTTTAATGACCACGAGCACTGTACAGAGCTGGCAATATTTTCCTTAATTTAGTTTGATGCAAAATGTTAATAAATCCATTTTTTAACTTGTGTTGAACCAATTAACTTCTGATTTTATTAACGATTTATAATTGGTGCCAAAACTGCAGGTCTTGGATCTATACGTTTGGTTGAGTTTTCGATTGGAAGAAGCTTTCCCAGACCGCGAGCTGGCTTCATCGCAAAAGGCTATTTGCAGCATGTGCGTGTTGCTTATTCTTTGTGTGATTTACTGGTTTTTCCCATTTTATTAATGTACTGAATATTTATCCATTTAAATTCATAGGTTGATTGAGGAATTCCTAGAAAGACTCGGGTGGCAGAAGCCAATGGCTAGAAGGTTGCCTCCGCGTAAAATGTCAAGTTCTCTATTATCCCAACACGTGAGGCAATATTTATAAGTTATTATTCCCTTCTCATGTCAGCATCACGACCCCTGCCCACACTTGCATGCTCAGCACCGTAGAAGTTTCACAAAATAAGATCAAATCTCTCGTATATTTCTAGGTTCTTGTCTACCTCTTGGGCCCTTTTTTTTATATTTTCACATGACGTGTGTATATTCATTCTTTAATGCTTCATCTAAATGATGAAAGTAAATGATAATTGATTCAGGCTTGCTTTCTTTCTTTCTTTCTTTTTTTAGAATTGTTTGTGTTCATTTTCAAGCAATGCTGGAAGCTAACTAAAATGCTTGCCAATCTTCTAAATGTAAGCACCCGGAGAAGAGGGACGAGGCTTGGTTAACTTTTCGAATTTTTGGAAACTTGAGTCCAATCTTGACCCGAGAGTTTTTTGAAGTACAAGTTTACCGGCCCTATTAGCAGGGCTCAGGTCCACAACCAAGGGTAAACTTGAAATGGTGCCATTTTCAGACTTGATTGCCAGAACTCTAAATTTAGCAGAGCTGCTAGGTGCAACTTTCTTATTTTGTTTCAACAGTAAAGAACTCCACATGTTTGATGTAATGGGACTTGCATTGGGAGAGGTTTTCGTGATTCTCATCTGCCATTGAGTAGAGGGTGCCAAAATCTGTGCCATAAAGTAGTCATGAGAACCACCACCCAAAAAGCAAATCAAATTAGATCAGATAATACAATATTATGTTTAATATTAAGCAAGATAAAGCTAAACAGCATTAATAATTCAATGCATAATGCTTATCAGTTGCCATGCAACCACTCTTAAATGATGAGTAATGAAGCCATTTTGTAAAAAAAATGAACAGGTAATGTAAAAAATAAGAACAAAAAGAAAAGAAAAAGCCCTACCCCATAAAACACCTCATTCTTCAGATAGCCACTATCCACCTAAAGACTTCAGCTTTTCATCAGAAGCTACTTTTCTTCATGCTCCAAGACCACTAGTCAAAAGAGTGTTGATCTCCCCAATTATATTAACTGGTCTTCCATCAAACATGGATGAAAGTGTACCCTCACAGTTTTTTCAGATCCTTTGTTTTTGCCAGAGCCGCATCCTGCAATTCATTCAACACGAAATAGCATTATGAACTTATTACTATTTACCAAGAGAAAGTGTATCTAGTGATAGTTCGGACAAATCTAGGGCTAAAACAATAGGAACGAAGGGGGAAAAAGGTGAGGTTTGTCAGACAACTTTGAGATCTTATATTAGACTATTAGAGACTATAATGCATGAAATTAGTTTAACACAATGAATACTCTCCCTCAGAAAAGAACAAGCACAGAAAAGTAGAACTCACTTACTTTGGCCATGATGAAGATAAAGAATTATGCAGTTCCATACGTTTAGTAGCCAAGTCCTTCAACCCCTCTTTCAACCTGACTTCATGATGCTTCTTTTCCTCCAATGAATTGACTATTCTGTCTAGAAACCTGAAAATTGACCCAACGTCATAATCAATTAACACAAAGATCGGATACAATAAGAGTGCCACTCAAGAAAGAAAAGATTACATAATAAATGTCACTGCTAGTATACTTAATGTGGATTGGGGTGAGTAACTTCCAAATTATCAACAAGCATGTGCACAAGCATATGTATTAACGGAAAAGAAAAATTGCATGCCCTTCATCCCAAACATCTAATATTTTGAAAGATGTAGAAAAGAGAAAAGTCTGCGTTAACATGCCATCCAGAACTTTATCCATTCTAGTTGCACAGTAATATAAGATAAAAGTGAAAACTAAATAGACAAGTTGAAATTTGCAAGAAATCATCATCACCTTTGTCCATGATAAAACAATTACTGAAGCCTTCAACTCTTACTTTTGTTATGCAGGCCAAACACACCGCACTTGAGAATAATTATATATAAATTATAATCCAAGTATGGTCAACCCGAAATAATTCGTCTGGTTTTTGTTTGAAACAAAAACTTAAATCAGCTTTCCTTCAACGTTAAACCTACCATCTTCCTGTTAAGAAGTAATGCTCCTCACTCCTCAGGTTTGACCTGAATATTCAACAGCCTACTTTCAATGTTCACAATTTTGCATTCACTGCAATTTGTGTAAAATAAGAACTACACACTCGTCTTCTCTTTTAAACAGCAATCATGTCAATTGAGAATGAAGAAAACAATCACAAATCACGCATGGACACCCGAGTCTGTTAAATGAACAAATAAAATTAATGTTATTGCAGATTCCAGGTTATTTAGAAAGAAACGGACTGATACACGTAAGAGTTAAGGAAATTTCTATTTTCTTTCATGGCATGGGATGAAATGAGGGACCAATCACTAGCAGATTTTGCTGAAATATCCCATACCAAAACCACTAAATATTTTGTTTCGGTGAGACGCTTGCCATCAATTTCTCAACATGCTCTTTCTCTTTTAACATGCTCTTGGACTCGAGCTTTCCCACCAATAGCGTGATTGTGCTGTTATTTGGAGTGAATCCCTGCATGACCATTTCCTCAAAGAATGAGCAAGCATGCTCAAGTTTTCCGCTTCTACACAGACCATGTACCAAAAGCGAATAAGTTCCCACATCAAGGCTTAAATCGTTTTTGAACATGTGATCCAACAAAAACTTGAGCACCTTCATTCTCTTCTTTTTGCAGCACATCTTGAGCAATGGATGATACGTCTCAAGCTCCATCTTGTATGGACCGTCTTCCATTTCCTTAAGCAACCTAAGAGCAGTCTCTTCCCGTGAGTGTGCACAAGCAATAGAGATCATAGTATTGTATGTCATCGCATCTCGCACAACACCCTGCTTGGGCATGTCCTCAAACACATGGCAGGCATCCTTTAGCCTACCAGCTTTACCAAGAATGAATAGCATTGAACTATAAAATGGAGTGTCAGGTACACAACCATCACTCTTCATTTTGTCATAAACCTCCACAGCTTCACTTAGTTGCCCTGCCTTCCCTAGAGCAAGCATCAGAATAGTGTAAGTCACAGCATTGGGAGGGCATCCATTACCCCTCATCTCCTCCAAAACTTGATCCACCTTGCGGAAATCTTTATCATGGCAATATGCTTCAATGAAATTATTATATGAAAAAACATCTGGGTCAAACCCATGTTCCTTCATGTCCTCCATTGCTTTCCGGGCCTGGTCAAAGTTTCTAACTTTGCACCACCCATGCATCAAAATATTGAAAGAATGAGAATTCAACTGAACACAACTCTTGAATTCCAAAAGAACATCGTGGGCAAGTTCAACACTATTTCCTTTCATTAAAGCGTCCATGAGCGCATTCAATGCTGCGGTGTCCTTCTTGACACCAAACTTTCCCATTGTGCGAAATGCTTCTACAGCATCTTGATACTTGCGGGTCTTTGCAAGCCTCCTCATCACCGTAACCATTGTATGCAAAGTCAAATACCCTTCAAGCTGTGACATTTCCTCCACCAATTCCCACACAAGATCAAAATTCCTGGATTTCCCCAAGATGTCAACCATCAAGTTGTACAGTTCAGGAGAATGCTCATAACCTGTTTGAGCTATTGCCCATTTGAAAAACCCGAAAGCTGGGATCCAATCATTATTGAACCTCTTCAGAATCTGCTCAACCAAACTGTTCGATACCTGAAACCCACGTCCGTCAAGTGATTGAGCAACTTTCTCGGGAGAAGAGTGCCGTTCCTTTAGAACAATGCTGATTTCTTCAACATCATCACAGTGCTTGTTTCCATTGAAAGTTTGCCTCACGAGTTTGGGCTTGTCACCAAGCATATGGGCATCGACCCAATGAGCAAGTGAAGGGATAACGAAGTCATCGTCTGAGTCTGCATTTGGAGGGGTTGGGTCGTCGGAGAACTTGACCCAATCAGGAAGTTCAGGTGATTCGGGGGTTGTTGTTTGCGACTTTACCAATGTGCAAAGTGGGTTGCAGTAAATGAAGCGATGCGAACCATTGAAGGTGGTGATTCTTGGATGCAGACGATGCGTGAAGCGGTTCAGGATTCGGAACTTTGAGAGCATTTTAGGGTCTCTTTGAATATGGAAAAGAGGGGTTCAGTTTCACTGCGAAGCTCAATGCCTAATGACTAATGAGTAATGAATGAATAATGAAAAGGATAATATAATTAAAAAATTTGGAAAATAAAAAACATATCCATCCTCTAAGTAATCTTTTCCCCTTCAATCTAACATCTCGTTATTATTTTTAGGAAAAAATGATTGCAGGTGTGTTTTTCAGTAGTTATAACTATACAGGGTATTTATGTGTTACACCCATGTGACAAATCAATCTCACCGTTAGATCGATTATGTTGATCCAACGATTATATTTATTCCATATTTGTATGGTCATAATTTCTCAAATTTAAAACTTTATATTTATTTTTACCTTTGTATGGTTATGATTTCACATATTTAATGCTTTCACTTTAAATATGGGAATTATAAAACCCTTATAAACATGGAAATAAATATAACTGTTGGATCAACATAATCGATCTAACAGTGAGATTGATTGAGTGTCACATGGGTGTAACATGACTTGGTTGTCACAATATCATTTCCCATATTTAGGGATTATATGATTATTTTTTTGTAACAAGATTTTCTACTACCAACTCACTACCTATCTAATCACCCTTGGATCAACATTTTCTCTTTTTTCAAAAACTTTTTAGCATTCTCTCTCCTTGAATGACACACGGTGATTACCATATAACTATATATTTTAGGGATTATATGATTATATATTAAAAAAAAAATTCTCTTTTCAAAAACTATCTAGTGACTTTGAAAGTTGGGTATGTGGATACATGACAATAGGTTTATGGCCACGTAAGCCGCTACATAGTACAGTGAGATTACGTGGCAGACAACGTATCAAATTTGTTATGGTGCATAGTATGTTATGTGTCAGCTTGACGTGTTATATGTCTAACACGTATCAAACTCGCTATGCTGTATAATATGTTACGTGTATGACACGTGACCATACATGTTGTGCTGCATAGCATATTATGTGTAAGTAGCCCAACAATCCAATGTTTTTGGTCTAATAAACTCATCACTCCTAAAAATAATTAATTAATAGTTTTAAAATAATTTAAATTAATAAAAGTAAATTAAACTAAATTAATTTAAATTATTCTTAGTTTAATTTACCTTTATTAATTTAAATTATTTTTGAATTGTTAATTAATTATTTTTAGGATTGGTGAATTTATTAGACAAAAAACGCAGGATTATTGGGCTACTTACACATAATATGCTATGCAGCACAACATGTATGGCCACATGTCAAAAAAAATGATACGTAGCATGTTATGTATCATAACGAGTTTGACACGTGTCAGCCACGTAAAACGTCAACCTGGCAAGTAACATGCTATGCAGTATAGCGAGTTTGACACGCTGTCTGCTACGTAATCTCGTTGCACTATGAGGCGGCTTATATTACTATAAACCTGTTGCCACGTATCCACATCTAAATCGACAAATGTTATAGTGAGTTAGGTGACGTGGCATTTTAGGGGGATTCCGACAAGTGACATTCAACAAAAATTTTGTTAACAGTGTGCTAATTTGGTCATTTTTTCCATTAAATCGTTTAGATCTGCTCATTTCCAATATCTTAAAGCTATCGGACTAGTTTCTCGTGAAACTTAGCATCCACTTTTGGAGAATAAGTAATGGGATGATCTGAAAGAAGGGTTGTCACCACCATCTTTTGAAAAGAACATAATAGACTTAATAAGCTTCAAATCGAATATGTTTTTCTATTTTTATTTTTTATTTTTGGCGTGTCATGTGTTAAGTCTTAGACTCTTAGTTTAGTTAGGCTACCCTGCATAAATTATTCGAATATTATGGCTATTATATAAGATCATGAGTAGCGAGCAAACACAAACAACGAAAACCATCTTAGTGGGCTTTTGCCTTAGCCATCTTGTGCTAACTTTTGGACTAGCTGGAGTCCAATTATCTTCTATTGGATCTTAACTATCTTCCAATTTCTTCGTTGACTTAGACTAATTGTCAGTTATGAACATTAATAATCGAAGATCTTGATGGGTAAGGTTTATTAAGAGAGAATTACGAGCTCAGGAAGAATTTGTTACAGCTTCTTTATAAAATTATTCTTACAAATATAGTCTTGAGAATGAAGATTCCCTTAGTTGGATATTAGGAATTTCCAAAAAAAATAGCATTCCCACGTAATTAAGAGAGGCTTATTATTAGACTTATCAGCTTAATTCTCGCATTGCTTTCTTCGCTAGAAAAGACCACAAACCTCATTTAGGATTTGAAAATGGGATTATAGCCGCTACATTTTTCATTCCTCCCCCCCCTCTCCCTCTTTTCGGTCTCTCTCTAATACCGTTCCTAAACAAACATTTATCATTCTCTGTTACAAGTCCCACATTGGTTGTATAGGAAGCTAATATGGGGTTTATAAAGCCTTGGGCACTCCCACCCTTTGAGCTAGCTTTTGGGGTGGTGATCTCAAGGTTCGTAACAATTGGTGCTTTCATTGAGAGTTGAGGCCACGGAAAGGGCTACCTATAGGCTGGATTAAGGTATCTTTAGGCAATGAATACTGATAGGTGAATGAAGCCGCCCCAAAGGGGGGAAAGGGCTACCGTCGGGTCAGTGTCGATAGAGTGAAAGCCGTCGTGGACGTCGGCCCTTAAAGGGGTGGTTTATAAAGCCTTGAGCTCGTAATTCTCTCGTAACATTCTCAAATCTCAAATCTTATTCCATTACCAAATAAACATTACCATTTCCACTCCTCACTTTGAGGACAATCAAACATGTCAAAATGCCTGCGTTCAAATTATTAGTACCGAATCCTAGGGGTTCGGGCTGAGTCTAAAGGACTTGAGTTCGAATCCTGGTAAATACACTTTGTGTATAGCGGAGAAACCCTTGTCCTCCCAATATGCGAAAGGGATTAATCTCATCCTATGTGGGATGAAGAAACCCTTGGGTATATCCAAAAAAAATAAAAAATTTATTAGTACTAGTAGCACAACTTTAACATGTATCACGTCTTTTTGTATAAAAATTATTAGCCTTTTTCTCAATCAGAAATCACCCAGTCCCTCACAAAAACAGAACTTGTCAGATTAAGTGCCTCATACAAACACAGACAAACAACTTGAGTAAACCAAGTCTACAGTATAATCATATTACTCTAGGTAGGTAGCAAGGGAAATTTTGATTGGAGATTATAACCTTTTTTTGATGCACAGTTGAGACCAGTTTTCAGTACTAAATACAATAATATCTAAGAAGCAATGAATTCACTCCTTCAGTTCAGTCAAAAAAAGTAAAAAAAAAAACAATTCCCTTCCATTCTTTTTAACAATCATTCTCTCCTACATGAGGAAAGAACGTTGGAACTGGCAAAATCATAAAATACCAATTGCCAGTTACACAGTGCTTTCACCTCTATCTCTTGAAAACATAAGAAGATAATGATTAAGGATTCAAGAATCAGGGACCACGGGTTGCAGCAAAACAAAAGCAACCTGAAGCCTGATCTTCAGGTATCATTCCACCACCTTTGCTGGTATCAAGTGCTTCTAGCATTCTCACCACCTCGTCCATTTCAGGACGCTTGTTTGAATTGCCATCCCAGCATTTCCTCATGATATTTGCTAAGGCACTTGGACAACACCTCGGAATTTCTGGTCGTAAATTCTGTTCAAGAATACAAGCAATATGAAAATCCATATCAATATTACGCAAACATGCTGCTATGGTAGAATGTCCCCATAAATAGTTCATCATATGAACTGACCTGACGAACAACTGCATGCGACACGTCAGCAAAGCTTAGATCAGGATAAGGCATATCACAGCAATAAATTTCCCACAAGCAAATGCCAAAGCTATACACATCACATCTCCTGTTGTAAGGCTTACCATCCAAAACCTACAAACAGTACAATGCCAAGATTAAAGCTAACTCTTTCAAGTGCTTGTCTAACAATCAACACATTTAAGTGTATGCCGGAGCATCACGCGAGTAACTTATAACTAAATCATTAGATAAAAAAGGGGCAGGTTATATTTACAAACTTTTACAAACTACACTAAGTATGACCGATCATACTTTAATCATGCAGTGTACGACCGGTCGTACTTAGAGTAATTTTCAAAAAAAAAATCGTAAGCGGATCCTATCCCGATAAAAAAATATTACAAATTTGAGGCAATCCCATGCAAACAGCCAGCCTCATATGATATTATTATTTTTCCAAAAATAACAATAATACCTCAGGAGCCATATATCCAAGGGTTCCAGTTTCACCAGTCATGTCACATGGATTCATAGCTTCAACACGAGCAACTCCAAAATCAGCTATTTTCAGATTCCGATTAGTATCGAGCAACATATTCTCTGTTTTAACATCTCGATGGACAATCTTCTTCGAATGTAGATAGCTAAGCCTGCAGATTGGGGAAAACATATATTTTCTTTCAGTAAAAGATTTACAGTTTCTAATTGTAGAGATAAGAAAAAAAAAATGAGACGCACCCTCTTGAGAGGTCCAAAGCCAGCTGAATCACAACCTTAAAAGCAAGTTTCTTCCGCCTATTTTTAATCAAGTATTGTTTCAGTGTCCCACCTGGAAGAAACTCAACAATAACGCAACACGCCCTCGCGGGAAGGGAATCTTCAGCGCCATTCGAAGGGTTTTTTGAGGGAATCTTAAGATTTGAAGTGCCCATTGAAGCTCCAATAAACTGTTGCAGAAATAAATACAAAACAATTACTAGCCTGAAAAGTTCACTGAACCATGAACTTAATTCATATCCTCTCTTAAAAAGGAAGTAACAGAAAACTAAGCATGCTGAAGATAACACAGCAAAGTTCCAAAAAAAGTCATTACTAACAAAGTGTGCTATCTGTAGCAGCCACTTCTTTCATCAACCATGTTGTTTAAGTATCAAGTAACAGTGATTAATTTAAATGAGATTGAAGACTATTGAGTTTTTACTTTTGTGACATTTGGATGGTCAAGTTTGTGCCAGACAGCAACCTCCTGCCTAAAAGATGCCCGTAAAGCATGAGTTTCAGCAGCAGTGGCGGCACCCTCCTCACCCCAGTCCAACACTTTCACTATAAAATTCAAGATGACAATACACTAGTTATCAAAATTATCTTCATTCTGCACTACTTTTACAGACCCAAAAGGATAATAATAGTACTAGTATGTATATATATACTGCCATATTCACCGTACCATTCATACACTTTTGCCTTTTCTCAGCAAAAAATTGACAAATGTCACTTATTTTTCTCATAAATTATTATAAGCATCCATAAAAATATAGTTTTGAGATTAAAGTGAATATTTTCGTTTGATCAAATCTAAATAAATCCACTTTTTCTAAAAACTCTATAAGCTTTAGTATTATTAGCAAGTAAGATATTTGCAGCCACCCAGCAAAAGGCTTTCCAGCACATCATCCCACCATTCCACTTCATTACTTAAAAAGTAGACGTGTCATTATTCATTAGACTAACAGATACTGGCAATTATAAAGGAATAAATCTTTGGTGCACATCATCCCACCATTCCACTTCATTACTTAAAAAGTACCAATGAAAATATTACATATCAACTAAAATTTTCTTTTTTTCTGCCAAATTCTTTATATATATATATATGTGTGTGTGTGTGGCAATTGGCAAAACACCAATTTCTTCCTGATTAAATTTCTTTTTCAATAAAAATAAAATAAAAAATGGTCAGAAGTCAGAACATTTTTAACTGAAATCATAAGAAAGGGGCATCATAAATGATTAATTATTCCCAACACTACGCTGATGTCATGTTCTCTTACAATTATCATCAAACAAAGCCAAATATTTAAACAATAATATTATAGCAGCAGAGCCTATATAACCGATTAAAAAAAAACTTTAAAAGCTGCCGACTTAATGGTAGAAACTAGAAAGAATACAGAACGTTTCAGTATTTAAAGATAACCTCCCTGAATAAATTAGGGAGAATATACTTATTAGATTTCTTATACCAAACTTAACAATTAATGTCAATCTATAAATTATAATTTATTGAATTACATTCATTAATTAGTTATTAATTCTTATTAAATTTAAGCATATCCTCCTCGAATAAAATTGCAAAATAAAAATTGAAGTGCAAATACCTGCAACGTCTCGGGTATCATATGTGCCCCTATAGACAGTACCATAAGTGCCATGAGCAACAACATATCGTAAATCCAATTTGGCCAAATCAATCTCCCACTCTTCTTTAGGCCTTTTTGGTTCCATGCTTCTCGACCAAACCCTGCTCAAGTGCTTTTCAAGATGTGCATCCAAACTCTTTAGATCAATTTTATCAGCTCTGAAAATCATATCTTTACTGCTCTGGTTTCCAGCACCCTTCATCTTTAAATTTGGTGCTCCTCCTCCTTCCAAATCCATCTTTGGTGTCCTAACACTCCCACCTTCCGAATCCATCTTCAACACTGACAACTTCAAATTCCAAAAACGAATTTGTACAACCCCGAATTATTATCAAATATTTTTTTTTTTTTAAAAAAAAGATTGAGATATATGTATATATAAAAACTTCCCTTCTATATATCCAGCCTAAAAAATAGACTTTTCATGATTGAAACCCAGAATTTTCTCATCGCCAACCATTTGTTTTATTGACTATCTATCTTAATTTGAAAAAATAGTACCAGAATAAAGAAAAGTAAAGCTATCAGAAAAGGACCCAATTCGCACTATTCGACGACCAAGACCAATGATCCAGAAAAAATCAATTTTTTTTTTAAATTAGAAAAAAAAAAAAAAGTATCTGCCGAAGCACAAAACCTCGAAAGCAGGAAACACGTAACGCCAAGCAGAAGCATCAAGCGAAAAATGAAATCCCACAAAGACCCCACCACACAACCAAAACAGATTAAGAATTACGCTATATAAGAGAGAGGAACAGAATCCATAGACCAAAAAAAAATTGACTTTTTTTTAAGGCCCCAAAAAATAAAAAGGGTCGGTGGGTGAAGGATATGGGTACCTTATAGCTTTTTTAAGAATCAAAAGGCTTTGACTTTTGATGGAAGAGACAAAGTGAGCATTCCAGATGTTGTCATAATGAACTTTGAGACGCCAAGAAGAACCGAATCGAACAACACATCGCTCAATTGAAGATGGGTTTTAGATGGTAAAGCTATTAGCTTTTTTAATTTTTTTTTTCTTCCTGGAATTGGTAAAGGAGCGATTTTGAAGGGCAAAAACCACGACAAAACAAATCATAAACAGCAAGTAAACAACCCCAAAAATGAAAAAACCAGCGAATAGGGTCACGAAATGAAGCGCGGGTGTTCCCTAAAATGTAGGGGGAGAGAGAGACAGAGAGAGAGAGAGTTCAAAATAGATCGAACACAGGAAAACTTTAGGGTGTGTTGTTATGTGTATGAAGCGAAACGCAAATAATAACCTTACCTTTGTTTCAGTTCTGGTAATACACGTGTGTATATATATGCACACTAGGATCTTTGATATTAAATACACCGTTTGTTTCTTGACGACAAGTATTTTATGTTTTCTTGTTTTTCGGTGGGAAAGGACAGGTCCTTTCTTCCCTGTGAATCCTAATCCTGTTGTACTTTGTGGCTGTTATCGCAAATCTTGTGGTAACAGAAATGTGCTTGTATTATACCAAAACACTTTTTTTTTTAATAAATTTAAAGATATCCTTCGCATGTAATCGAAGATTAATTCTACTCCCCAAACGATTCTTTTTTTTTTCATCATTTTTACTTGAACTCGAGACCTTGGTTAATTGTTTTGTTTACAAGACAAAGACAAATTGTTGGTCAATAATAATTCATGTCGCTTGTTTCGGGATAAAATCAAGGGTTTTCATTTTATCCTTTAAGATAACATAACAAACTTTCCTATACACACAATATGTTGTGGGGCCCACAAATTTTTTTTTAAAAAAAAAAATATGACACGTAAAATGAATCTCTATAACATTATACAGTACAACATAATAAACATAAAACCCTAAAATTAATTACAATAAATGGAGTACGCTCTACATATTGGAAGAAAATAAACCATATAAATGTAAATAATAGTATAACATATATGATATCTCCGATCTAATTACAGTAAAACAAAATTCTATCTAAATAGAAACTTTTTAATATTCTTTTATTTCTTTAAATTGAAGATTTTTTGTTAAAACCAAATTTCCTGCATTAATTATATAACTCTTTATATGATATAAACATATATTTCACTCCGCTCTCCACCATCTTTTTTAAACTGAGCAATACATAAATCACTTTCTAATGATTGGAAATAAAATGATTTGTTTTGGAGAATTTTTAATGTTTTAAGGTAAATTTATAATAAAATTTAATATGAAAATCTTGACCAGTTATAAAGTAATATTTTGTTTCCAAAAATAAAAAAACGTAATATTTTTTCACTTTTAGTGAAACGTATTTTTAAAAGAAAACTTAATTTTAGTGTATGACAAAATCATATAAAATCACTTTTCTAACCTCAAAACATATCCAAACGTGCTATGAACCGCTCCCTTTAACAAGGTAAGTTGCTTTGTTACGGAATTATACGTTAATGTGACTAAAAATGTGATGGTGAAATCTTTTTTAAGAAAAGTTAAAAAATAATAATAAACAAAATTAATATCATTTATAATTTTATTTGACATTAACTGGGGTTGGTGGACATTGAATCTAAATAAATAACAAGAAAAATTAATAGAAAAAAATAAAAACAATAACAGTAGAAAAGAAATAAATAAATAAAAATACAAAGATAAACACAAGAAAAATACATGAGAGAAAAAAATAACAAAGAAATAAGGGTGAAGAATTTAGATAGGAAAATAATAGATAGGTAAAGGAAGAAATAAATATAAAAATAGATCACTTGGAACATAAGAAGAAAAACATGTTCAGCCTTCCAAAATGTTAATAGGTTTCCTCCGATCTGATCTAAAATGCATTATTTGTCAATTCATATCACACTCCTTTATTTCTTGTTTTATTAATTTCCTCCAAGTAAATTTGGATTGATCTTTTTCTCTTTTTGTGTCAAGCTCTTGATAATAAATTTTTATTCTTACGAGAGCATCTAGGGACGCTTGCATTATGTGCTCAGATCACCTTAATCTATATTCTCTAACCTTTTCAATCATCAATACTATTATCATTACCTTTCATCTAATACCTTTATTTCTTATTTTATCCATCCTTGTAAGATCACAAATCTACTTTAAAATCTTCATTTTTTCTACTGGTCAACATTGTATAACATTGCAGACCTTATTGTTGGCTTTGATGTACTGTACTATTTCATCTAACTTGCTTAGATTTTGTGGTTTACATCCCAAAAATCTTTCCATGTTTTTGCAAAATAGATTCCAAATATCTAAAACCATATTTTTTAAGTTCCTCTATTCAAACAAATGCACGAAATCTTGATCTTCATTTCTTTCTTGAACAAACTCATTTCATATACTTTGTCTTATTTCGACTTAGCGTGAATCCTTTAAATTCCAATATGCTTCTCCAAAATTCTAGTTTTATGTTAATACCGACCCTAATCTCATTTATAAGCACAATATCATCTATAAAGTAAATGAGTTTATTATCTATCATTCAATATGATCACAAAAAATTTCCTACACACACAATATTTTGTGGGGACCGTAGCAAAAAAAAAAAATGGCATGCAAAACGAATCTCTATAACATAACAGAATCATTTTTCTTACAACATAACTCTTATAAAACTCAAAATAAATAACCTAGCACTTCAATTTGGATACCTTATGATAGTTCACCAATTGTCTATCTATTTTGATGATATTTTTTTGTTCTCAACAACCCACAATAGAATTTTTCTTTAAACCATATCATACTTTTTATGGTTTTGAGATCTATAAACATCATATTCAACTTCTTCATTTCTTGGACAAGAACCAAAATGACACATTCTGGGAAATAAAATACCCAAATGCCACGTTTTAGAAATTTTTTTGCAAAAAAGACCAATTGTCAGTTCCGGCAGGTCCAGTTTGCCACGTGTTGCCTGGACAAGGACCCACTGTAAAAAACAATAGGTCATGGATCCGTTACTTTTTACAACGCGTCCTTGCAGACGCGTTGGGACGAATGACAACAAGTTCTGAAAAAATGGCATTTTGGCAACAAAAAGAAATTCTTAAACATGGTATTTGAATCATTTATTTCCCAAAATGTGTCATTTTTATTTCCAATAATTGTCATATCAAGAAAATAGCCACCGTGGTACATCTTTCTATATAAATTCTAATTGATTTAGAGAAATCTTGATTTCTTTTAACGATACTCAATAACTCTCTCTTACAACTTCATAGTTTAGCTCTTACTTAAATGGGCACAAACATATTTTTTCTCTATACATCATACATCTTATTAATTTAACAATTATATTGAAAAAATTGTCAATCAATTTATTGTCACATCCTTAAACATTGCCATACTTTAGCATGAATATCATCGGATTCCAAAACTTTACTGATCTCTATCTTCTCCAAAAATTCATACTTCGCAATTTCTTGTTTATTTTGCAATAGAAAATAAAGGATTTCATAAACTAAATCCATAGCCGATGCAAGGGACAAGAGGCAAAATTGGCATCAATTAGCTTAGCAACACACCAGTAAACCTGGTGAACATTAAACCAGAAAAGATAAGACTCATCAGCACAATGACCCTAAACGTAAAAATTGCTTCCCTTATCTACATATTATCAGTCATCACCCAACCCAAGGTCATTGTACTCTCTTCGATGGCTAGGGACTGTTTCATATCGGTTCCTTCAATGCTCTTACTTTGCATTGGACGCCAGACTTTGCTCGAGTTAGCTGCTTAAGGTTTGGGCTTGTTCTGAGTATCTCATTTAAATGAAGAAAATAGTTTTATTTAACTTGTTACTTTTTTATTTATTTAATTTCTCTATCGATTTATTAATTATTCAACTTTCTAATAAATATATAATATTATTACGAGGGAGTTATAGTTATAAACTTTTTTTTTTACAATCTCTTACAACCATATCTTATCACCGTTGATTTCCGTCAATCAACGGTTATGATTTTAGCAAATTAAACTCATTAATTAATTATTAATTCACAATAAATGATAACCGTTGATTGGCGGAAATTAACGGTAATAAGATATGGTTGTAGGAGGTCGTAAAAAAAAAGATTGTAAGTATAATCTTCCCTATCATTACATACTAAAAATTTGAACTCGAAATCGTGGATTAAATTGAAATAATATCTGGCGGTCGATCACGGCCTTGATGATTTTATTTTATTTTTATTTTTTTTTTGGTTACAAGATTTTATTTTATTTTCTTTCATTTCATGCTTTCTTTCTTTTCCTCTCATTCAATTAATACTTAATTCCTTGAACCTCACTCTAATGTAAATAACAATAACAATATCGTCATCCTGCAACTCATTTAACATGGGATACCTTTCAAAATTGGTTCTCCTGTCCGTTTAATTTTACTTTGTTTATAATCCTGGGGTGTCAATATAGGTTTTGTCGACACGTGACACGATACGAAAATTCATGTTCTGGTTGATCTGTAAAAAAATGCGTGTCATATTCTTGTTAGAAAAATGACACATAAAAAATTAGTGTCGTGTTCGTGTTGATGTATTCGTGTTCGTATTAACACGTATTTTTTATAATTTTTTTTAATTTTTTTTTAATTTCGATCGATTTTTTTTAATTTTTTTATCAATTGCCATTTTGACCCCCATTTTGCGTGTTATTCGTATCGTGTTGTGTCAACCGCAAAAAATTCGGGTAGAGTCAGTGTTGAAGATTTTGACACGAATAAAAATTCGTGTCGTATTCGTGTTTATGTATTCGTATCGTGTCAAATTCATGTCGTGTCAACCCGTTTTGACACCCCTAGTCCTTAGCGAATGTAATTTTTTAAATTTTACAACATTAAATATGACTCAAATTATATACTATTCTAAAAATATTTTTAATAATATTTTTTAATACTCATCAAAAGATGATATAAACTTAATTTTATAAGGAGGTTTTTCATAAATTCAATGTGAAGTTAATCGTCGCTCAAGCAACTTCTCTTCATAAATGCTTTCTAATATATAATTAGAACTCCTGTTGCACTCCAGAATTAAAATAAATTATTTTTTTGGTAATTAAAATCATTTATTTTAATATGATGTCAAACGTCTATTTTATAAGTACGGTTTAAATGTAACATATTAAGATAGAGTACAACGGCAAATGACTAAACATATACGGAGAGTTAGATACTAAAAAATGTCAAGAATGCTGGCGCAATCACGGAGTCCGCAACGCATATTCTATGGGATTATATATATAACCTATTGTCTGTATTTGATTTTGTCAATGGCTAATTGCTTCATCGATTACCTCAATAGTATATAATTGTCTTTGACGCGTGCGTGACCAATCATTCATCCTTGTTTCTTTCTTATTTTTTCTTGGATATCCCTGTCGTTTAGTTTCACGATGACTAGCTTTTTCTTTGATTTTTTTCTTCTCTCTAATCCCACAACAAAAAGAAAGTGTACGTTTAATATGCTTTTGTTTTTTATTTAAATTTTTTTTTTTAATATAAATTTAAAAATTAATCTTAAAGGTAGAAGAAGAAAAAAATTATTTAAACAAAATAATTTTATAAATCCTCATAATTATAAAATTGATTTTGGAAGTTATTTTTACAAAATTACGCTTTCCAAAGTTTTTTTATTTTATTTTAAAAACTAGAAAATAATTTTTAAGAATATAAATCGAATAAGTATAAATCAAATAAGGCAAAATTTCTTCCTTTATTTTTTTTATTCGTTTGCATAAACGTTGTTAATATTAATTTAATAAATTTTACGAGGGAAATAAATTCTCTCACGTGTGATTTAATATTATCTTATCATGTAAGGAGATTTCAATACCATTCAGAGTTGATTAGCTCGATCAAGAATACACAATTTATTTATTTATCGGTAATTTATTTGTCTCAAACGTTAACCCGCCTTAAACGAAGTAGTTGCTTCAGTTAGTAGAGCTGTTAATGTTTAATAATATTAGTGATTAGAATTTGAGTTTTCATGTTGAAAAATGAAAGCTCTAGATGATAGCTCCTCCATTACTTTGTAAAATATTAACAATTATTTTTTATTGTATAATTTATAAAAAATATTAAAATTACCAAATGATATATAATTGATTCAAACAAATTTTAAAAGTAAATAATGTGTTCTGGTTGTTAAAATTAAATAAATTTATTACTAAAAATGTACACAATTATTTTTTTTTTAAATAAAAATAATTTTTTTTTTCAAAATGACGGATGTCATTTTTTAAAGAAATATACATTAGTCAAAATATAAACTCTAAAGTAATATATGAAAATGAATAAATATATATGATAAGAGTAACAACATGCATATTTGTATGGATAATTTGAGTTTTGATCATGAAACCTTATGACACAACGTGTCTCCAAAAGATATATTTGGAAAACGAAGTACATTGCACGTTAATTTTGTTTTTGTTTTTTTTTTTTGATTTTTTCTTATTAGTACGGAAGGTTATTATTTAATTTTGGAAAACTATGAAAATTTCAAAGGACGATAACTCCATAAGCAAGTGGTTTTCAGAATCTACCAGATCGAGAACATGATAAACGATAATGTTCTGCAGATAAAGTTTCGTAATCATAAACGGATTATACTAAAGAATATTATTATATACCAAGAAGAAATAAAGGATATTACTAGTTTATACATTCTTACATTTAGAATTTATTTCTGTTTCTGACTGAACTTAATCATATTTTCATATCAATATGAAGAATAATAAACAAAATTTTATTACTCTTCCAGTTTTCGCTTATTAAAAAAAAATATGTTTGCTATGTTTTTATTTATTTTATTTATTTCTCATTTTGTTGCTAAAATTAATTTTGATGTTGGACTGAAATTTTGATTGAACTATTAGGCCCATGTCCAGAAAAATTAGCACATGTACGACTCTAGTAAAGAGTTATTCCGGAACATTTACGACTTGGATTCTTTTTTTTTTTTTAAAGCTAAAAGCTACAAGTCTAAGCTAGGCCAAACATGATTTAAAAAAAGCTCTTATAACAAAAAGTTATTTTTTTATAATGAAGAAAAAAACTGAAAATTAAAAACTCCTCCTATATGAGCTTTTTTTCAAGCTTTTATCTGTTTTTATTGAATTATGTGTTTTTTTTTAAATGAAGAGTGATAAAGATAGAGAGACACTTTTCTCGAAATATGTGCTTGTAAGTAATTTTTAAACTAAAACTTTTATGTAATTTTCAAATAAGCTTTTACTTCTTCTTTTTAGCTCTTTTTGTTAACTCTAACTTATAAGTAGCTTTTGTATCTTAAAATAAGAGAATCAGAACATTTACGACTCTGGTCCATTTCTCTATTCTAAAGTCAAGTTTCAAGTTTGTTTTATCTGAGCCTCGAGTGGTTGATTATGACAAACAGAAACATTATGCATCATATGGCCCACTCCAATAGCAGAAATTTTTATAAATAGGCCCAAACTTATCCGGCCCATATAATCAAAAAATTGCAAAAGGGGAAGCGTGACATTCAAAACCTGACACAATGTCCCATTGTCATATTACTCTAAATAAAAATAAAAAGTCCTTAAATGAACCTTTATATAGCTGAACATGAATTGAATTGGAGGCATAAAATACATGTTTGTGTAAACAAAGAATGGACAACTTAAATACTTGTACTTTGGACTGTTAAAGATACTTCTTTGATAAAATAAAAAAAAACACTATTGAATTCCAAAACGAATAAGAAAATGAAATGTAAAAGGAAACATGTTATCCCAGAGATTTCATTAGCAACGTGACAGATAGAAAAGGAAAAGACTCGAATAACAAATTGGGTTCACACATTCACGCAAACCATAGTGCACAGAGAACTGTTTCATTGTAAATTGTGATCACATTGTACGCTCTTTATTTCTTTAGTTCTGAGCTCTGCCATTTTCCTCTTTACTGTATTATTATTGACTTTTATCTTAGTGGATTATATTATTGACTTTTACTTTTTGCCAATGGCAAGTTTCAAGAACCTTGTCTTTCATCCACATCAAGTAACAAAATAAAAAAGGGATTCGGAGGGAACAAGTACGGGGTCAAGTCAACTATTTCTCGTTCCGTGATCGATTGATTCATTCGCCTATCAATTAAAAAAACATCCACAATAACCCCAATTGGTAACTCAAGTAATTTAGAAGCTCAATTCATTCACTGTTTCGATGAAGAATCTAAATAACCAATTCAACTCAAAAGGTTAACTTGGTGGTGGCGAGGATTAAATTCAGGACATAAGGTTCTGATATCATGTAAAGAACTAATTCAACCTAAAAATTTAAGTTAATGAATGAGGTTTTTTTTTTAATTTAATGGTTTTATATATCTCAACAAGAAATAACTTTTGGAATTGTATTTCGGGTGAGGTAAGAAGGTTGAATAAGAATCGGTTATAACAACAACAACAAAAAAAAAAAACATCCACAAGACTAATTTTGAAATAGAATTCAACAAAACAAAAATGGTGCTTTTCCATGAAATCGAGTGCCCTGGCCGCACATAACGTTCCATAGATAATGTTTATGCCATCAGACATAATTCTTCTTTTTCTATCTAGAAGTTACCCAAAGGTTCTTCGGATAATAGAAACTTTTTTCATATATTTTCATTTTTGGTTATTGATCGTACTGATATTTAATATATTTTTTTAATTATGTGAATTATTAGATACAAATAAATAAATAATAAAAAATGATAAGTACTGTAAGAATAATGAGCTCCGCTATCTCTACATATATGATCATCAATACATATCAATTTTTTATATATTTTTATCAGTAAGTGAAAAACAAAAAGTTTTAATATACATAAAGTGAAGTCGTAAGTATAAGGGACCAGATCCGCAATTAAATTAAATAAATTTAAACTAATTGTTTATTTCTTCTTTTTTTCATTTAATTTTTTTATTTTACCCACGTAAAAGGTTTTCAGGATTTGCAACGATCAGTTGAGTTTGAAGGATTCAAAGTCATACCCACTCTAATAGAGCTGGATTTAAGGGATTTGATCTGATCAAATATATATTTACCTAGTGGTTAACGGTTTAACCGAATCTTTAGCCGTTTGGATTATCCAGATAGCAATTCGAACTTTGTGGTTTTGGTAACTTAGTGGATTATCTTTATAGCTGCGTAAATAGAATTGGAAAGTGTGGTCACAAATATTGCCCTTATTCTATCCCACCACGTGTCCTAAGACTTCAATATCAAGAGAGCGGAACAATAGCCATGTGAATATGGTTAGTTCTGAAGGCCCCTCCATTACTCAACTCTATATAAATGGATTCCCATTAATACCTTCAATATCATTTGTGTCTCTCTTTCATTTGATTTCATCTACAACAAGAAATGGCTTTCAGGGCTACGGTAAATCAATGCCTTAGCCAATTTTTATTTTTATTTTTAAATCTCGATTATCATTTTCATACGGTTTTTCAGATAATAATTAACCGTATTAATTCTTGCACAAAACAAATTATATTCATTGATTAATTTTATACAAAATATAACATTACTGTACCTACTTTTTCATATATAATTGGTGTTGGTACAATGCAGAAAAATTGGCAATTGACGCTGACTCAGTTGGGAGGAGTTGGAAGGCGATCATTTGCGACCTCCACCATTCCAAAATTGAAGCCCATGTCCCCAGCCATAGATGCTGCTCATCACGATGCTCATTCCACATCTAGGTGTGTATTAATGTAGCCAAACACACACACAAATTGGCTCTAAACAATATTCTGTACCTTGATTTGTTTGTGATCCTATATATATTCCAATTAATTTGATTAATTTGATATTGATATGTAATTAATTAATTAATTGATGATGATAGGATGAGCACTCTCAAGGCAGAGCTTGCACCAGTGTATATTGTGTGCGGAATGGTAGGTGTGGCTATGGCAATTGGAACACACACTGCATTTCAACAACTGACACGCTCTCCAACCGTTCATGTCAACAAGAAAAGAAGAGAATCCATGCCAGAGGTGTATGATCCCGATCGCACCATCAACTCCGCCAACAAATTCATCAATGGCTCCTTCTTCAGGAAAGTCTCTAATATTCAAGAAAACAAACCCACACTCCACGACCCTGTCCATCCTAATCCTTTTACCCGGTAAGTAATTAATTAAGTCCATACGACACTTATTGAGTACAATGTTTATCGGAGAAAGATATTCTAACAATCAATTAGTGTTACTATCAATACTACCAATCAATCTCATCGTTAGATCGATTATTTTAATTTAACGTTTATATTTATTTCCATCTTTGTATGGTCATGTTTCTTCATATTTAATATTTTATATTTATTTTCATTTTATATGGTTATGATTTCTCATATTTAATATGAAGAATCATAACCATACAAATATGAAAATAAATATAATCGTTGGATCAACATGACCATACAAAAAACATGACCATACAAAGATGGAAATTGATTGGTAATAACATTATTAATAACACTAATTGAATGTTATAATATTCTACCCATGTTTATCATCAAGGTTAATTTATACTTATTAGAATCGCATAAATAATACTTTTATTTATGAATTAAGACTAATATTGAAGGTGCTTAATTTGTTGCAGTCCTCGAACCGCTGAGACATTGAAGACTGTAGGCATTGAGCCCGGTAGGCGTTGATCTACTGGCTCTGTGTTTTTTCCTTAATCAGAAGTGGTGGCCAATAATTGAATCGTATATATCGTGGTCGCTTCCATCTTCAATTTTCATATTTAATTTGAAAATGTAAGATGAGAAGGTGTTGAGTTTGTGAATATTAATCTGCTTTTTGTTTTTGTAATTTGTCGTTTGTTTCATTCGATGGCTACGCTTGTAAATAAGGTCACGTTTGTTATTTGTCCTGTCCGCCTTCACTCTTTTAGAGTGGAACAATGGTGCGGCTTTAATTCTCTTTTATGTTTTCAGCACCTTTGTGCGTTGTATATAATTAATAACTTATGAAATAAAGCCACCACGGCATTTGTAATTAAGTTTAATTGTTATGCTTTTTCATTGCATTTCAGATTTGTACAATTCAATTTTTTAGGATCCGTGAAAAATATTGCTAACGATGACTCAAAACAATTCATTGTTTAATTCTTAGAGCAGAGATTAGAGTTGAACCTTTGAGCGTACATGATTTATTTCAAGATAAATTACAGCTTTAACTTAGTCTGATTTATTTTCACACACTTATAATATATAAAATGATAATTTGCCCAAAACAACTTGATCAACAAATTCTTAATGGAATTGCCACGTGGTTATGTAAAATAAATATCACTTAGCTAAGCAAAAATGCTACTAAAACGCTTTGATACTCTTTTAAAATGCTACTAATTAAATTGTGAATTCAACTGGTGGGTGTATAATATGTGGAACCCCCAACTAATAATCTACAATCGGCACCTAGCACGACATTTGTCAAGACATATAAAGCCCAAAATCTTAAGATGTTAGGTGAATATTTTCTTTAATAATTTATATTATTCTTTAACATATCACTTCACGTAAGAGCTATTTAATTTGGGCTTGAAATATGGATATCACATAGGGTCTTTTTTTTATCGCATGCTTATCTAATTCCACAAATATGAGCGGTGAAAATTGAAGCAGTTAAAATTGAATTAGTGATTTTATAATCACTAAACTCTGATACCATGTAAAGAATCATCTTAATCCAAAGTCTTAAAATTTTACAATGAATTAATTCTTTACAAAACAAATAAAAAAAATTAAATTGTTTTTTGTCTTTCACAATTTCACTTGCTAAATGTTATATCGATACTAGCCCTGCGACTTTCAGCTTGAAAAAATGAAAACTGTAAGACTTCAAGAAAAGGACAACCTAATTGATTGAAAAAATTAGCGTACCCTCCTTGGAATGCCCTTGCCCATGTAAGATTCTTCCTCCAGAAACGTGCGTTAAGTCAAACAAAAGTAACAAAACAAATGTAAACCCCTATCCCCCAAATAAACAAATAAATTAAAAAATAAAACGAAGAGGAGCTTTGATCAGCTCAACTTGCTTATATCCGCACCAAAGTTTAGATGCGAATTCTGTAGTCTCGCGTATGAATTTCGGCAAAAGCACCGTAATAAAAATATTTGTTAAAAATATTGCCTAGTCAAAGCATATTTGATATGTTTTGCCATAGTAATGCAGTCAATCCCGTCAAGTGCAGGTACGAGATCAGTCCCGCCATAAATTCATTCGAGACCAGTGGTCATGTCACCTGGTTGATGGAGTCCCATCACCCTTCCTTACGAGAGCAGTCTCGTCAACTATGATCACGGGACTAATCCCATTAAAATTTGATGCGGGACATCTTGTTTCATATTTCATTTTACACCCTCACCCTCCTCCACCTGTCTTTGCATTTTATTTGCATATGTCCAAATTGACAGTTTTGACATCATTGTTTGTTCAATTTGTATATATGTTTTGACAGGGGAAAGGAAGCTAAATTGCTTTACACTAAATAATGATTAATTCATCTTGGATTTGAGAAGACAAAATTGGACAATATAAAAAAAGAATGACGTGAAAACTATTTTGTAATATGATAAATAAAATAAATTCTTATAAATAAAAGAGCTAGGACTTGATTCTTGCTTTTGAATTATTTTTATATTGTCCCCTTTTTAAAAAATAAATTCCAATAAAAAAGTATCTAAATTTATTCAATAAAATAATTTCATATTTATTGAATATAGAGCGGGACTTTTTCTTAAATTCTTATAAAAATAAATTTTTTAAATTGTCCCTATTTTTTTATAGGAATTTACAAATCTGGGGCAATTTAAAAATTTTTATAGGAATTTTTAAATTTTTAAAAAAACAATAGGGGAAATTTAAAAATTTATTTTTATAGGAATTTGAAAAAAAGTCCCTAGCTCTATTTATAAGAATTTATTTTATTTATCATATTACAAAATAGTTTTCACATCATTCATTTTTTATATTGTCCCGTTTTGTCTCCTCAAATCCAAGATGAATTAATCATTATTCAGTGTGAAACAATTTAGCTTCCTTTCCCCCTGTCAAAGCATATATACAAAGTGAACAAACAATGACGTCAAAACTGTCAATTTGGACATATGCAAATAAAATGTAAAGACAGGTGGAAGAGGGTGAGTGTGTAAAACGAAATATGAAAGAAGATGTCCTGCATCAAATTTTAATGGGATTAGTCCCGTGATCAAAGTTGACGAGACTGCTCTCGTAAGGAAGGGTGACAGGACTCTATCAACCAGGTGACATGGCCACTGGTTTTGAATGGATTTATGGCGGGACTGATCTCGTACCTGCACTTGACGGGATTGACTACATTACTATGGCAAAATATATCAAATGTGCTTTGACTAGGCAATATTTTTAACAAATATTTTTATTATGGTGCTTTTGCCTATGAATTTCTGATGGATCATTAAATTATCAGTATGCTGTCTGTCACAAATAATTGACACGCACACTACTCCTCTCTCTCTCTATATATATATATATATATATGATCTTAATTTCTGGCTCCCATATATATATATATATATATATATATATATATATATATATATATATATATGATCTTAATTTCTGGCTCCCATATATTTATATAATTTTTATTAAGACTTTTGGACTTTATGTTGGTGATGTCCATGTTGCAAATTTCTGGCTCCCATATATTTATATAATTTTTATTAAGACTTTCGGACTTTATGTTGGTCGTGTCCCAAACAACATCCAGGAATAAAGAAATAATGAAGCAAACTTACCCATTTATAATATTTGTCAACTGATGTTTTAATAAGAATGTAGAAACTCCTACCCTCTTCCCCTCATGAGTACGTGCCTCAAAATTAAGCTCTCCCAAATATATATATATATATATATAGAGGAGAGATTATCTTTACAACCTATTTTTCTTTTACAACCAATATCTTAACGTTGATTTCCGCCAACCAACGGTTAAAATTTATAGTAAATTAATAATTAATTAATAAATTTTATTGGCGAAAATCTTAACCGTTGATTGACAGAAATTAATGATTAAAATATTAATTGTAAGAGATTGTAAAGAAAAATAGGTTGTAAGTATAATATTCCCCTATATATATATATATATCGCATAATCATTTCTCCCGTTGTTATATGTACAATAAGTTATAAAAGTTAGAATTCGCATGCAAATCCTAGATTTTTTTTTTAAATCCCGTGAAGCCCACATTTGTGTCAGCAAACTGCTCTCAATAACACCTGCAGAAATGACAACCCCTATATAAATATATAAATTCATTTCTGCGCCGCTTTACTTACAGCAATGACATGATATGTGTATGTTTATGATTCTCCACATTTAATGTTTTCACATATATATATGACAAGTATTTAATTGTTATATATACAACAGCTGCAAAAATACAAATCTCATATATATATATATATATATAATAAGGTCAGGATCATTTGACTCTGATATAAGTTACACTTGCAATCTTGATCGTTGATCATATTTATATCAAACGGTTCTGATTATTAGATATTTGAGTCGTTTGATGCAAGTAAATCAATAATCAATAATCCAAATTTGATGTGAGATTTCTTATTCCTTATATAAAAATATTGTGTCCCATATATATATATATATATATATATATATATATATATATATATATATATATATATATATATATGTGTGTGTGTGTGTGATCCTTTGACTCCAGTGTCAAACTTTAATTTTGACATCTCATCTGATAGCCGTTAGATCAAAAAATATCACCGTTTCTGATTTATAACATTGTTACACCGTTGATTTTTTTTATCTAACGGCTCTCAGATGAGGTGTCAAAATTGAAATTTGACACAGGTGTCAATGGATCTTACCTCATATATATATATATATATATATGGGTAAATATTTTTACAGCCACTTTAGATAAGCTTATTTACAGCTATCCTTTATAACTATGTTCTCCCGGGAGAACATAGTTGTAACATTAAAGTTGTTTTTTTATATCTCCTCTTTTACTTTTCAGAACTTGTCTGCTGACGTGGAGAGAGAAAAAAAATCAATTTTAATGTTATGACTATGTTCTCTTAGTAATGGCAGCTGTAGATAAGCTTATCTAAAGTGGCGGTAAAAATGCTTTACCCATATATATATATATATATATATATATATATATATATATATATATATATATATATATATATAATAAGACTTTTGGACTTTATGTTATGTTGCAAACAGCATCCAGGAATAAAGAATTATAATGAAGCAGACTTGCCCATTTATAATATTTGTCAACTGATGTTTTAATATGAATCTAGAATCTCCTAACCTCGTCCCCTCATGAATACGTGCCTCAAAAGCACTCGAATGTATGGCTTATTTATTCTTATCCAATCAAATTAAGATCACCAACAAGTGATCGAAGTTTAATATTTTACAACTGAAACACCTAAATTAAAAGACCATGTGTTACTGTTATATATATAGAGAGAGAGAGAACGAACATGCGGGGTTAAGTTAAATCTGCTCCATTTGTCAGCTAATTTATCTGAAAAGACTAAGACTGCGTTATTAGTTATGAGAATATATAGTATAAAGTTAGTTATGAGGTGCAATTGCCAGCCATATGGCACGTGACAGACAAAGTACGCATGTTACTCAAATAGTCAACGTTATGATTTCGCATTCGCATGAACTTTACCTCCCAGGGAATGTGGGAAGTAGCTCGAAAAAGAAACCAAATTAAAAGGCATACACACCCTTGAGTCCTTGACCACTCCACTTCATGATTATTCCCGGCCACCCCTCTCTCTATATTGTATTTCTTTATTTTCGTAATTTTTTTTTATTTTATATTGATGTGGGTGGGATAAATCACGTGACCAGTCACCTATCTTTATGACTTACAGAATTAGGGACCAGTGGACCACCAACCCTACTAAAGGGGACCTCTTTGTTTGGCACCCAATCTTCGGAAAAGAGGAAACGGGGGAAGTTGGGAACATAAGGACGAGGTAGAGGCACGCATCATGAACATCTTAATTTCCCACCTCTACCTCACATAAATGTAGATTTTATGATGATCATGAGGAGCGAATATACAGTGCATGGGGGCCTAAAAAAAAAAGAGTGGGACTGAGGTGAGAGAAAGAGAGAAAATGTTGATGGGAGAGGAGAGAGAAAATGTTGATGAGAGAGGAGAGAGAAAAAAAATTTAATACACGTGTCAAATCTTGAATGGAAAGATCACGGTGATCCTGGAGTATATTAAAATTTTCCGATCATGAGAGCATGATCAAACCGTACACTTGTCAAATCATCGGGACCTAGTAATTTTGTTAACTCAACTAACTAACTTTATTTTATATTATTGAGGACGATTATATTTATAAATTTTTACGTATTCTAAAAAGTACACTCATTTAATATGTATTTTCTGGTATACATGAAATATAACTCATATGATTTGTAAATAAAAAATATGTAAATATAATCCATTCCTATATTATTAGTAGAATACCTAAGTGTTGTAGGGGATTAACAATTATTAATATGTTAATTACATATTAAATAGTTATAAGAAATTGTGAAAAGAATGCACATTGTGTTATTGTTTATTCAATTATTAATAAATTATAATTAATCATTTATAAATACTTTATTTTTATATATAATATGTTGTTTTTATTGGCAAAAGTATAATAAAATGAATGAAGTTTGACATTATCTTAATTTATTTGACAATTATATATATATATATATATATATATATATAATTTGTTAAAAATCGTATTATGTCACATTTTATTGTTTATTAGTATGTCAAAATATTATTTATCGTATTTTTCACATTTAAGAAAGAACAAAAATATAATTCATAACAGGTTAATTTACAATTATAATGTTTATAACGCAACCGTCTAAATAATAAGTTAGTGAATAATGTAGAATTAGCAAAATACAAAAGAAAACTAAACTAAAAAGCAGTTGGATATTAAAGATAACCTAAGGTCGCTACAGAAAACTAAACTTGTTCAGCATTCAATATTCTTATTTGATTTTATGTAAACGTCTTATTTGATAATCTTGACTTTATTAATAATTAAATATTATGTTAAAATCTTTAAATATGTAATAAAAATTAATTTAAACGTTTTATTATACTTATACCCATTCAAATTAAATACATTTAATAATGAATTTTAACTTTAAATACGTGAATTTAAGTTTGAAGTAACAATTGTAAATTTTTTAATACTTTCATTTAATTTATTTTAATAAATTATTATCTTAAAATTTAATTATATTAAAAAATACAAACGTTTTATTTGAAAAAATTGACCTTAATAATTAATGAATAATATATTAAATGCTTTAAATATGCTATAAAAACAAGTTTGAACGATTTATTATATTAATACTGCGTCAAAATGTAAATGTGAATTTAAGTTTGAAATAACCATTTAAATTTTTTTATGATATTACTTAATTAATTTATTTCAATACATTATTTAACAAATTTAATTATATTAAAAATACATGATATAATATATTTATTGTGAATCTTCAGAGAAATGTATCTTATCATGCATAGGTGCTTTATAAGATGACGTGCGCAATATACACTTATAGTCACTGAATTTTTTACTTTTAAACGGATATTATCATTAACTGAATGTAAAAATTATATTTTTGAAAATTGAGATTCGCGGACAAATAAAAATTTCTCCTATACCAAACGCCCATAGTCACTATTTTAAAACCCGGGACTCGGTGACCCGGTGGGTTCCCAGGTCTGAGTGGGTAATTGGACCGCTTCTGCAGTCAACCCAGATTGGACTGGTTGACCCGGCCGAAACCCGTTGACCCAGGTTAGACCGGTTATTTGGTTTTTTTTTTTTGGTAAGTTTTTTTTATTGATAAGAACTTTTGAATTAAATCATATTCATATTTTATTATGAATATGATTAACAGTATGGTGACAATAATAAAATATTTTAGATTAATGTAGTATACTATTTATTATCATGATTTAATTTATCCGTATAATGTCATGCACAAAATGTGCATTTAACTTGTATTGCAATTTTAATCCAATATTAGGAATTGTTTAGAGCTAGAAGCTTAGAAGTATATAATATTTGCTATCATTGAAAATCAATTTATTTTTTGAAGCTCATTGATAGTTTTCTTATGTGAATTATTATTAATATAAGTAATATTTTTATATTTTTAATATGTGAACAGTAAATCCGGTTCAACCCAATTAAACCAGTGACCCATTATCTCGATGGGTTTGATGACCGTAGTAGTTTTAAAACACTGCTCATAGAAAATTTTAGTTTCCAATTTGATTCGTACCAATATTTTTTAGTAACATATTAATTTGTTGTGAAAAAAAAAAATCAATTTATCCAATTATACTTGGACCTTTCACTTATGTGTTTTGATGCGCGCAAGGTTGATAGTCATAAGGAGTTGGGACCTACCAGTAGGTGAAAATTAGAATTTAGAATAGTTAATTGTGAAAAAGTTTGTTGGGAACGGCCCAACAAACAGGGAAATAACGTCTTACATTAGTTGTCCCCGTAATCAAAGGTATATGCGGATATTTAATTCCGTGTGTGGAAGTGCGTGTTATGGAATTGCGCTCTACTGGATAATGGTGCCTCTTGTCCTTCGTTTTGTCTCAGATTCATGTCCGCTTGATTAGAGTACCATGTATGAGTGTTCACGAGTCTCCGTGTGCCTCACTTACACCACACCACACCCTTTTCAAATTCGTTGCGCGCTAACACAAAAGCCTTGAGTGCCATCGTGTCATCTTAACGGCTGCGGCTGTAAGATTCCGATTTTTTTTTTTAATTATGAAAAGCAAATTATAATTTAATTGTTATCTTTTTAATAAAATGGAATTAATTAGTCAACATGAGTTTTTATGAGGTTGGAACGTTTTCTAAAGGTTTTTTATTTTTTAACATCTGTTGAAAATTAAATATTGGGTTTAAAGTACTTCCCCTTCTCCTAAACAATAAAAACTTGAGGAGAGTAAGAATTTTTCTAACAGTTTTATGTAAATAAAAGGAAGTTATGATTGAGATAATGAAATCACAGTATTCAAAATACTTGGATATATAAATATATTATTCATTGCGGTTGGAATATGATCATGATTGTAATACCTACCTTCGTCCTTCCAATCGATTAAAAAAAATAAAATTTATTGTATCGGTTTTATTTTCAGTAGAAGTTTGGTAGAAAAATTATGCATCTGGTCACTAAAAACAAATATCGCGCAAATTAGTTTACTTACACAACACTCTTTTTTATTTGCTTATAAAAGGAATTTCAAAATCGCAAATTCGTCGTGAGTGAAGAAATATGTAAATCTACCAAGAAGAAAAGGTTTTTTTTTTTAAGGCTAATTTTTTATTATTTTGGGAAAATATTTTGTCACTCCAGAAATTTTTTATTTGTTATAGAGAAAAAAAAAATAGAGAAAAAGAGAAATTACGGTATCTAATAGATTCCTCTCCTTTTTTCTCTTAGTCAGATAAAAAGTTTCTGTTTCAGATGCGGAAAATACGGTTATTATCTTATTGGAAAAATATCCTTTTAAAAGGTAATTATTTTAGTTAAAATTATTTTTTATTAAAAAATTATTTTTTATTAAAAAATTTATTTTTAATTTAATATTTAAATTAGAAAATCGTTCACCTTCTTTCACCAGTATTTCTATTATGTAATTTTTCTCTCACCATAAAATATTATACTTTTGAGGGGAAAGTTATAATTACTCTCCCTCTTTTTTTAATACTGTTTATTACTAAATCGTACTTGTTAATTTCTATTAATCTAACAGTTATAATTTATTAAAAATTAATAAATATAACCCAATAAATTATAACCGTTAGATCGACGAAAATCAACTGTTAAGATGTAGTAGTAACAGATAATAAGAAAAAGAGGTAGTAACTATAACCTCTCCTAACATGTAATACCCCAAATTTCTAACAATTTATGAAACATTATTATAATAAAGAAATTACCAAAATGCACGTTTTATTTATTTATTTATGATGATAGAAATATTGCGGAAGCTAATCTAAAATTAATTTGGGGGAAAATGTTTACAAAAAATAAAAAAATTAGTGGCACATCTTTTTACGGTGAGTGTAGGAAGGGTTTGTTTTCTAATGCAACATTAGAAAAATAAACCCCTTAAATATAATATACACTACATAAATTAAAAATATTATTTAATATCAAAATACGTGTCGAACTAGTATCGTGTCGAAATACATAGGTTACCGCTGCACTTGTACATGAACAAGTGCAAGGCTAACTCTATTACATTCATAAATATTAAAATAAAATCGGAGACTATGTTTTATACATAAATTATAGAACTAGCTGAAAATTCTCTCAGTCATTATCCTCACTGTTCCCACTGCTAGCCCCATCTTTTGCAACCTGCATTACTGAGAATCTGCTCCCCATTAGGATCATTGCAGCAAAACAGTCACAAACACAAATAGTCAAGAAAGCTGGTAATCCTAATCCAGAACACAATTTATACAACTCAAATAAAATAATCAAATTAGATATGTAATTTCATAATAATTGAATCAAATATATAAAATATTCTCATCATATATATAAAATATTCGCATCATAATCAGATCAAATATTAACTTCAATATTCATCATATATATTCTCATCATAATTTTGCAACCTGCATCACTGAAAATATGCTCCCTGTAGGATCATTGCAGCAAAACAGTCACATTAGACTGCAAAGCTGGTAATCCTAATCAAGAACACAATTTATATAACTCAAATATAATAATCATTTCACCAAAAAATATATAATAATCAAATTAAATATGTAATTTCATAATAATTGAATCAAATATTAACTTCATCATATATATATAAAATATTCTCATCATAATCAGATCAAATATCAACTTCAATATTCATCATATATATTCTCATCATAATTTTGCAACATGCATCACTGAAAATCTGCTCCCAGTAGGATCATTGCAGCAAAACAGTCACAAAAACAAATAGTCGGCAAAGCTGGTAATCCTAATCAATAACACAATTTATATAACTCAAATATAATAATCAAATTAATTATGTAATCTCATAACAATTGAATCAAATATTAACTTCATCATATATATAAAATATTCTCACCATAATCAGATAAAATATCAACTTCAATATTCATTATATATATTCTCATCATAATCACATCAAATCATATATATTCTCATCATAATCACATTCTCATCATAATCAGATAAAATATCAACTTCAATATTCATCATATATATTCTCATCATAATCACATCAAATCATATATATTCTTATCATAATCACATGAAATTATCAGCTTCAATATATATTCACATCGAATCAAATATCAAATATCAATCATAATCTTTATTAAGTTTATTTAGTGTAGTAGTGGGAAGAGAACCATGATAGATCCGGGGAACCCTGTTGCCAATCTACCCCGTGACCCGGGAAAACCTATTGCCGGCGACGTATAATCAAAATTGGCCATCATCAAAATTTCAAATCCTAGTGTGCACACCTCTTCCCAAAGTTGCTACTAGTACCCCAGGAACCCCTGTTGCCAGATACCAATTTGGGAAGAACGAAACAAACATCATTGTCACATCAAATAAATACGTAGAGATTAGGATTGCATTACATGAAGATCTGAATCACATCAAATAAATTTAATATTAAACATAACTATAGTAACTATAGTGCCTAAGCATCGAGATCACATCAAACAAAAATTCATATAAAGCTAACCCTTGACTCTTTAAGGATTAAGATTACATATAAGGATAATGTCCAAATTTCATATAAAAGAGATAACCTACAAATACGTAGAGATTATGATTACATTACATGAAGATTTGAATATAGTTTCCTAACCATCGAGATTATAGTTCGTATAACACTAAGTCTAACTATTGAATCTTTAGTGATTAGGATTATCTGGTCTCAGTGTTGGCTACCTTGTAGAAGAAGAGTCATTGGGGGGGGAAAAATGGTTGGTAACCAAAGGAAAATAATAATAAAATTTGAAGTAAGAAGAGAGAAAGTATAAGAGAAGAGAAATAAAGAAAATGTTGAGAACTGGGAAGTGATTTGGTTTGGTTAGGTTAATATCCTGTTTATAGCTGTAGTTTTAAAACCGAGACATTAACTACAGGTAATATCAAAAGTCGTCATACTTATTTCGATTATAAAAACTGCAGGTAAAATAAAATGTCCTTATAATTATGAGTTTATCATCTATCATTTAATATTATCACAAAAAATTTCCTACACACAACATTTTGTGGGCACTGCAAGAAAAAAAAAACTCCGGCACGCAAAACGAATCTCTATAACATAACACAATCATTTTTCCTACAACATAACTCTTATAAAACCCTATAATTATTTTAACTATTATTAATATATTAATAGATATTAATATTAATAAAATAATTATTGTTATTTACTAATTAAATGATAACCGACCATAACTACTTAACGTTACGACTAAAATCACCACTGATTAATATTACAGTTTTAAAGTCAAATTTTGACATATTATTAGCAATAAATTCATATAACACGATAAGAGTAGAGACTAATATTATTTTATTATTTTTATTGGGGAAGGATATTGTAACAACCAAGTTGTGTCACTACCATGTTACTACCAATCAATCTAACCGTTAAATCGCTTATGTTAATCCAACGGTTATATTTATTTTTAAAGTCAAATTTAAAGTGAAAGCATTAAATATGGGAAATCATGAACATACAAAAGTTAAAATAAATATAAAATATTAAATTTGGAAAATCATGACCATACAAAGATGAAAATAAATATAACCGTTGGATCAACATAAACGACTACTATTATTTTATTTTTTTTATTATAATAATTTCATTGTTACTACTTTCTAGGATATTGCATAATATCATAATAACACAATTTTATATTTTTTTAGAAGGAGAAATATTAATCTTCTTAATTGAATTGAAAGAAATAAATAAAAAACGTAGAAGTAACAGAAATAAATAAATCCGGAAACAGTAAAGAGAGAGGATCTCGATTCTTAACAGCAATCGTTACTTTTGCGAGAAAAGAAACCGAAAAGAAAAGAGAGAGAGGGGGGAATAATAACAAGTAACAACCAAGAAAGTAAAAGAAGAAATAGATAAGAAAGAGTTAGAGGAGGACTAAAAAACAGGAACGTTAGACCGAAACAGCTGTAGAATGATGTGGTAGAGGACTGGTCCCCACCATAAAATCTTTCTTCTCCCGCCTTCACGCTACTTGAATCCTCATCTCTTATGTAAAAAGCACAAAAGACCTCATTTAGTGAGAGAGAATGAGTCAGAGAAAGTAGAGAGAGAGAGAGAGAGAGTGAGTGAGTGAGTAATGTAGTGTTGCTACCTCTCTGGACATGGACACACCAGAGAGGAACCGGATCAACCCTCCCCTCTCTGAATTCGAGGTTTGCTTCCCCACCCACTTCCAAATTCTCCATTTTGCCCACTGTTTGCGGTTTTCATGGTCATGTCTCTCCACTTCGTTTCTGGGTTTCTTTGCCTCCTTGCATGTGTTTGATTATAACTTTTTCCATCTCATTCTCAAATTTTTGAGGGATTTTAATTTTTTTACTTTTAATTGAAGATTTTCTTTTTTTTAATGAAAAACGTTTCTTTGTAATCCCGTCGAAGTGTTAGTGACAGTTCTTTCTATGAGTGAGTTTCTTTTTTGGGAATTTTTCGGATCAAATCTTGTAATCATGGTGTGAATTACTTCACTGGTGTAGATCTCTCACCAAGTTCAATTCAGAACTCCTGTTAAATAGTTTGTTTGTTTCGACTTCGGGTTTCCTGTGTTCTACCGTCTTTATTTTTTTCTTTCGTGTTTAACTGTTTATTGAAGGTTTTTTTCTTCTTTTGGGGTAAAACAGTGTTTTAGAAGTCTAAACTTTGCGGGTCGCAATTGCTATTTTAAATTGAATAGATATACTTGCTTCCGATCAAAAAAATTGTATTTGCAATCAAATTGAGTAAATTCTGAGTTTCTTTTCTTCCCTTTTGCTTAATTACTCTCTCTCTCACTCTTTATACTCTTGAGGATGTGTATCAGAGAGCCAGTTAATTTTACAAGGCCGGATTCGACTGGCTCTAAAGTTTTAAGCATAATGTCTTTCCCCAAACTTGTTAACAAGTCACTTGCTGGTCTCAATTTTTAAGTTTCTACAATATTCTGATTAGGGGTAAATGGTCATTCTCCCATAGGTTTTTTCCTTGAATGGGTTATTAATATTAGTCTTTCCTTTCTACAATCATTACCTATGATGTGCACATTTATAATGTTCGATGAGTAATCCCTGTCTGATATGGTCTGTTAAGAAATTATTTATAAATTATTTTGATTTTCTGTGGCACCTTTGACATGATTATCTCCACGTTTTTTTCATAATGCAACACATGTTAAACTTGTTTCCGTGCGTATATGACATTATCCTTTAATTAATACAGATTAATCATATTTTTAACCTTGGCTAATTGCAGGATTCACCTGTCTTCAACTTTATCAATAATTTATCTCCTATAAAGCCCGTTAAGTCTGTTCACATTACTCAGACTTTCAATTCACTTAGCTATTCATCCCCACCATCTGTTTTCACATCACCCCATGTTAGCTGTCTCAAGGAATCTAGATTCCAACGGAGGTAATTTTGAAATCTCATTTTTTTTATCCTGTTTATTGTTCTTTGATCATTTTGAGTTAAATTTGTCTGTATAGATGCTTTTGTGACATATTTCTGTTGGCTACCTTTTATAATCTCTAGACATAACCCATTGGGAACATCAAAGCCTAAGGTTTCATCTGAAGATGTAAATAAAGTTTACTCGAGTGATCAGGCTCTTGCGGATTCTACTTATGCACATAATTACTCAAGTGAATTACAGGAAAATACTTATCAAGGGATTTCCGTAGGAGATACTTCCATTGAGCTATCTACTGAACACACAAAATTCTCAGTTGAGCTACCCCAAGCCTTAAAATATAATTGTGGTAACCCTGGCTATGATCCTCCACTTTGTGCTGATGAAGTTAACTCTCTTTTGGAATTGCCTGCTGAGGCAGCATCAGATGTTGCCCATGTTCAGGAAGGCTGTAAAACAGGTTCAGTTGAGGATGAGGTACATGTTCGGGGAATATGTCAGGTTGAGCCAAAGAGTGAAGGCCCGGACTGTGATTGGGGTAGTTTAATACCTGATGCCACTGATCTGTTAATTTTTAATTCCCCAAATGAAGCAGAAGCTTTGAAGGGCCTACTGCAGAAACCTCGCAGCGATTTTATGTTCACCATCAATAATGGTCAGAAAATGCAAGTTGTTGATTCAGTTGCTTCTTGTTCTGAACATGAAATTGAAGATCATTGTTCTGAGCAAATAGCATCCACAGATGCAGACCTTACACAGGAAAATCTTGCCAATATTGCTTTGATGACCAGCAATCCAAATGAGAAAACAGATGATGAGGTAAGAAAGGGAAATCTGTTACTGTTGAGGGGAACTATGTGTATTATATATTTTCTGCATATAGGTTGGCTGTTTCCATGAGCTTATTTCAAAGGCATGATTTTCTAGGCTATGTTGCATTGATATGGATAGGGGTATCGGTACTAAGTATGGGTGCAAAACCTTTTTCTTGAAAATATATTCAACTGCAAATGGTGCATTATACTGGTATATGTACTAGTACACCATTAAATCATATAACCATCCTTTTCCACTTATTTATGTGTATAATTGCGTCCTTTTGTTATGGTTTGTATTGAAGTAGCATTTCTAATTATAGCACATACTACTGTATCATGTGGTTTGTATCAAATCGTCACTTTATATGTACATCATGGAAAAAATCAATCATTATATTATCAAAAATATTTTTTCTGTCATGGACAGTGAGAAAATAATAAAACAAGAGTTAATGGTTTTTTATTTTTTACTTTATTGTCTTTCATTTTTAGCTTGTTTCTGTCATGCACCGTGGTGGTGGTGGTGGTGGTACACTGAGACGCTGTTTAGACTTTGAGATGGTCCGTGTGCGAACGAAGATTACAGATGATAATTTGAACACTGGTTCTAATGCATCGCAGTCTTATGAGAGGAATGTTACTAATGAAAAGCATCTGCTTCCTACAAAACGCAATGGGAATTCACAAAGGTGCATTTTGCCTGGAATTGGTTTACACTTGAACGCACTTGCAAACTTAAAAGATTACAAAGACATGAATAATGAAAAATTGTCTTCTGGAAGACAACTCAGTCTACCCAGCTCCACTTCTTCCTTGCATCTCTCTATAAACCAAGAACATCAGCATCTATCTTTGGTATCTGTATCATCTGAAAGAGATTTGGTTCCATCAGACAATGGGGTTCAGCCTGCTGAAGATTGTTCCCAGGGATCAGCTTACATGGCTGGTGAAGATTTCAATCAGAACAGCCCCAAAAAGAAAAGGCAAGTGCAGTTGTTGATTACCCATGCTTATGCTTGATAAACTCCATACCATTATTTTGAGTTTTTCCTTTCTTCATTAGCCTTATACCAAGTTGGATTTGCAGGCGTAAATCAGAAACTGGGGGCTGCAAACATTGTAATTGCAAGAAATCAAAATGTTTGAAGCTGTAAGTTAAAATCAGTCCTCTTTTATTTTATTTATTTATTTATTCTTGGGTTACCATATGCATATATGCATAATGTTGTGATGTGATCTTCATCTAGTTTTATTAATTATCTATAAGTTCTAATGTGCTAGGTTTATTCAATTGTAACACATTAATGCGACTTTAATCTTGAAATTCTCATATAATGTTATCTGATAAACATCCTTCCACCTGTCTCTTTGATGTAAAATTTAAATGACTTCTGCCAAGTAAACTGGTGTCGGTTTTCTCTGTTTTGTTGGTCCTGCTTATGGGCTACAAAGTATTGTCGATTTCCTTCAGGTTTTGTGCTCACTGTGTTCTTTACTCTCTTTTTTATCAGTTATTGTGAGTGCTTTGCTGCTGGTGTCTACTGCATAGAACCTTGCAATTGTCAGGATTGCTTCAACAAGCCCATTAATGAAGATACTGTTGTTCAAACTCGCAAGCAGATTGAATCTCGTAACCCAATTGCATTTACTCCTAAAGTCATTGAAACCGAGGTTAGAAAATAAAATTTAACCGAGTTTCTCACCATTGCAAATTTAACCACCTTTTATAGTGTATTAATTATTATCTTCTTGCAGGATGAACGAAATAAAACTCCAGCTTCAGCACGACACAAAAGAGGATGCAACTGCAAGAAATCAAGCTGCCTCAAGAAATATTGTGAATGTTATCAGGTAGGTGTTCACCCTTGCTATATAATGTTGCCTCCAATCAATTATAATATAAATTACCAATGGTTGTTTTCTTTTGAAGGGGGGTGTTGGTTGCTCCATTAGCTGCAGATGCGAAGGGTGCAAGAACGCATATGGTAGAAAGGATGGTAAGTTTTCCCTTAGATTGCACATGATTGCAGATAATTGGCTTTCAATTTTGACCAATATATCTGCCTTTTACATTGTCCGTTTCCTTTGGTAACTATATTCCCGTGGTTAATTAGTTTGTCGTCAATTCCTTCTTTTTTGTTTTTTGTTCAGGTTCTGCTCTTATAGGAATGGAAGCTGAGCCAGAAGAAACAGAAGCATGTGACAAGGCTGTGGTGGAAAAAGCTTTACAGAATACTGAAATTCAGAATATGGAACATCACCCACATTCTGCTCTTGAGGCAACACCATTACGGGTTTCCAGGTTTGGTAATCTAACTATTTTGTTGTCAGCTGAGATGATAAAATTGATGTCCCCTGTTGATCTTAATTCATTTTTGTGCTACAGGCCCTTGCTTCTATTGCCCTCTTCATCAAAAGGAAAGCCACCAAGATCTTTTGTTACAACCATCTCTGGTTCTTCTGGATTGTTAACCAATCAAAAGCATGGGGAATCCAATTCTGTTTGGTCTCCACCTAAGCATTTTCAAACTGTTCCAGTTGATGAAATGCCAGATATTCTCCGAGGTGATAGCTCTCCTATCACTTGCATCAAAACGTCTTCTCCAAATGGCAAGAGAATCTCCTCTCCTAACTGTGACTTGGGATCATCTCCTAGTCGTAGAGGTGGCAGGAAGTTGATATTACAATCCATTCCTTCCTTTCCTTCTCTCACCCCTCATCATTAAAGTTAGGCCTCACCCCTCCCCCTTCCCCCTTTAATCATGTCGTTTAGTTTGTTGCAATAGATGCTTTGCTTAGGTTTATGTATATTGAGCTTCGTTTTACTTTGGTAATAATATGTTGCGTTCCTGCCATAATGTACGTACTATTTTAAGTTATGGTTATAGTCATTGTCGGGATTAATTTTTAAGCTTTTCTGTTATGATTTTTGACAATTCGTTATGATAAAGTTCCTACTAGGCCTTAATGGAATCTCCTTCATTTAAGCTGTTGAATTGTCCCAAAAAGTGAAGGGGATTCATGTTGCAACTTCATCAACCAAACGTGATGTATAGTTTTAACCAATGCTAGTATAGAATGATGCTTGTGACTTGTGAGAAATCAATTGGTTCCAAAGGTCTCCAATTTGTGTATGAAGCCTACAACCTGCTGTGTAGTATTTGCTAAAAAACCTGCAACCGATTACGGTTTATGAACAAAGGAAGTACTTATCTTCACATTGGATGTTGAGCATGGAATCTTTCATTTAATTTTAATCATTCAAACCTTTTAGATATTATTGATTGGTCCTAATGTGGTACGATCATGGATTATAATTTTTACTATAATTATTTTTTAATGTATTTATTTTTATGAATTCTACATGTTTTAATCAGTGTGACCGGAAAGTCACATGTTGAAGTCTCGGAAAATCCTCTTTAAAAATGCAAAAATAAGAGTGTTTACAATTAACCCTTACATGTAAATTAATTATGTTTACGAGGGCTTGCCCAACCTGTTTTAATCTGCACCACATAAGTGTTATGGGGAAATACTTAATTCTCAGTTTTTCTTTTTTCTTTTTCAGTACTCATGAAATATGGTATTGAACGAGGTTACATTCCATTCGTTCAGTGTTAGTGGTAGTATGCGAAAGCTTTTTCCCTCAATAAAACAGGCACAATAAAAATATTGGTGCCAATTGCTCTTGGATTAATTAAACGCGTCGAAGTTTTATAGTTTCGATTATAAGCCATTATCGTCTTAAATAGTCTTACATTGTTTGTTAAAATTTGTTAAAAAAAATTCTGAATTAAACGATGGGAAAAAGGTGTGTCATTTTAAATGACACACCTTATATCCTTTCACTCTCAAATAGAGGTGGGACCCATACATTTAAAATTTTGTCCATTCATTCTCTCTCCCATGATTTATCTCTTTCTCTCATAGAACATATTCAACTGCCACTTGTCGGAATAACCACGCCCTCACTCAAACTCCGTTTTTGATAGAGGAGATATTTTTTTTTATCGAGAAAAAAAAAATTATCAAAATATGATGGGAGATTTTTTCCCAGGTAAATTATGAAAAAGTATTTAGTAGGTCTACATCTTTTCCAATAATGTTGTGTTAATTACGAAAATAAGAATACCGCGGTGTTTGGTATGAAATAATGAGGAAGTGAGGTGGGGAATATTTAATTACTATATTTGCTATGTGTATTGTGATAAAAATCTCAGCAAATAATTTCCCCAATATTTCCCTTTCAACTACACAAAGGCAAATAATTATCCCAATGATCTTTTGGTATTTTTTTTTTTGCCTAGGATCTTAGATTCTGAATATAATATGTTGCGTCAAATAATTATCCTATCAATATTTTATCATTAACCCAACATAACATCAATAAAATGAACCTAACTTTCTCGGCAAAATTTTGGCCAACCAAATACTTTTTCGTAACTTACTCGAGATAAAACAATTCCTACCAAATCATCAATCATCTTTTGTTCCAGGTAACAAAAAATATCTCTCATATCAAACGTCCCCATATATAAAATGGTCGGAAAAAAAAAATTTTCTCCAAATATTTTCACTAATAAGGTTATGGCTGAACTACACTTGTTGATTGGTCTACTCACTGAAGTTACTCTAGTTGGTTGGATAAAATCTTTTGGGCACCACATGATTATTACCAAGAAATCTCTACTTGAGCTGGTTGTCATTTTATTCTTCAATAAATACCAAACAATGGAACAAGAATTTCTCTCTTAAAAGCAATACTTACTTATTAGGATCCTTCAAAGGAATTCACCCATTAATTAGCCTTGAAAAACGTGAGAAGAGTTGTTATATCTGCGTTTTGGTGGAATTCTAAATCCGGATTTTTGATTGCCCATAAATTGATAAACAAAACCGTAAATGGAAAAAAATAAAAAATAAATACAGAAATACGTAAGAGAAAATTGAACACATCATTTGTTGTGGAATTGAGTTATAGAATAAATAAGATTTGAATTATAAAAACTAAGAAGTTTTATGAATATACTGATTGCATTGGACGAGATTCTTCTCATCTTATTTACTAATAGAAAGGTTTTAGATTCTATATAAAGAAATCGCATGATAACAAAGAAATGGAAATTCATATATTTTTCTATACAAAACTGTTAACATTTTATTTTTCTTTTACTTTTTTTGGGAATTTATATAGTTGGTTGCAAGCAGAAATACCTATATTAATGAAAATATTAGTTGATTCAACTAGCACAATAACTTGGTTTAACTGTAATATCTTTACTAATAGTAGAGGAAAATGTCAGAATAAATTTAACCCTAGATCAGGTATATGATTATAAAACTCCAAATTATATGAAATCTAGATTTGTACGTATCTTAATGGATCATCACAAAGCTGAAGAAAGGGGAAACTACATGCCAGATCTTCCTCTCTATGACCTATTCCGAAAATGGCAGATGGGAGCATAACGATTCATGGGGCTTAACCCCAGTATAAATAGGCTAGAGAGGGGACCTAGCAAAATCCTAATCAACAGTGTGTCTGATGGGTCCACCCATCACAGAAGCCCAATCAAACACTAATGCCTACACCGTGCTGCCAAACTAGGCTCAATATTAAAAGATGCCAAAAGCCCAACTTAACATGATCACAATGAACTTATCACAATAGATTAAATTAGAATATCCATTAACCCGATTATTTTAGAAAATACAAAAACATTAATTAATATTGCCCACGTATAAAATTTCTAATAGAAAATACATCTGCATATTAGGTTACTGGGTTTTATAAGAGTTATGTTGTAGGAAAAATGATTGTGTTATGTTATAGAGATTCGTTTTGCGTGCCGGAGTTTTTTTTTTTTGCTGCAGGCCCCACAAAATATTGTGAGTGTATGAAAGTTTTTGTGGTCATGTTAATATGATAAATGATAAACCCTAGTTATTATACTCTATTATTTTCAGACGTTGTATGTTGCTGATGTGGGCGATTATGAAAAGAAATGGAAAATTAGATCTCCCTTTTTCTTATTAAATCGTCCCTTTTCCACAACACCTTTATATGTAGTTCTAGATTTCAAAGACAAGTGGCTGGTGAGGATGCTTGTTGTGGTCTAGGAAGCGTGAATTGAGAAGGCAAGGTAGCTAAGATAACTTAAAAGTTTCTCAGATGAGAACCAATAAACATACATACGTGTGTACGAATGTTTGTATGGTTCATCTTTTCCGCTACCAATAATAATGTAAAAGAGAGGGACCAAAGTATGGAGTAAGATCACATCATGTGGGTCGGTGATTTGCAGCCTCTGCAAGTACTTTCTCTTAAAAGCATTTCACTTTTGGTAGGTAGTAACATCAAATATTGTCTTTGCCTTGTAAAGGAGGTGAAGCCATTGTTGTCAATGAAGCGATGCGATGACCCTATTTAAACCCTAAACCAAAATATTTAACTGATCTAGATTTTCCTAGCTAGCATGGATTGCTTGCCAACTTTTGTACTCATTACTCAATGGTTCTTGCTTGCAATATCATATTTACCCCTAACTCAAACACTCTATCATTCTTTAAGAGATGAATTAATGGAGCTGTAATTTCGTCATTGACGTAATGAAGATGTCCACTAATTAATTCTTTTTCTGTAGGGGGTGTTTCGTACCGGAGAATTTTTTTTATCCGAGAATCTCGATTTTCAAAAATATGATTTTTACATCCAGTTTATAATAATATCCGGAAATTTAAAATTTAGAAAAATTCAATTTTACGGGAACACTAAAGAATACCGCGTACGAAACGGCCCAGGAAACAAAATTATCTATTTTTGTCTTGCTAGCGGCACCCAATCATTTAGCTAACTATTCATTCGCTCATTCAATGCAGTAATTATATTTGATTATGAATTTTAACTATCTCGAATTTTATGAATTTTTTTTTTTGATATATCCAAGGATTTTCCCACCTTATATAGGATGAGACTAATCCCTTTCGCTGATTGAGAGGGCAAGGGTTTCTCCGCTACCTATAAATGTGTTTATTAGTATTCGAACTCAAGTCCTCTTGACTCACAGCCTGAACCCTTAAGACTCGGCACCAAGCCAACTGAGCCACACCTTATAGGTGAATTTTATGAACTTTATAACTACTTTTTTCAATTCTCAAATTAAATCAGCTTTTGTTAAATTTTTTTTAACTAAATTAGCTTGAATAATATGGTTATTAAAAAAATTGTCAGATTCTAAATGGAATACATTTTAAATAATTTAATTACATTTATTTTATTCAAACTTAACCATATTTTCGTTATAATTATCTATCAAGAAAGTAGTTATATTTTCTTCAATCTTCAATAAGTTTGACTATATTTGCTTGAATAATAGTTATAAAAATAAAAACAATATTTTCTCCCATTTTCAATATAATTTAACTAGTTAGTTAAATTCGACAGATAGAAAATAATTCGGTGTATCAGTCTGTAGGAGTATTTGACTGACAAGTTTCCCCCTAAAAAAACTACAATTTCTAATTAATTTGATTCAATATTTTATTTTGTTTGTTAGAATTTAACAACATATAACCTGTTTGATTGTGTTTTTTTTTTAAATATTTTGTAGAATAATTAATGAAATGAGTGTTTTATGTGTTTTTCTTTTTGTTTTGAAGGTTAAAAGTCAAAATACAAAACAGAAACAACTAAAATATATTCTCTGAATTTGATTCTAAAAATTAATTTTTTTTCTATAACTTTTAAAATTATTTTTACAAAATAAACATTACCAAACATATTTTTTTGTTTTCTTATTCTAAAAATTAAAAAAATATTTTTTAAAACAATACTCAAACATGTACATAATTTCTGATCCCACACTATATATTATGTATCTTATCAATTATCGACAGAGAAATTCTTTAATAGTAGCAGGTATAAGATGATTTTCTTAGATTATGTTATTTAAAAAAGATTGTCAATTGGCAACGATCGAATCAATTGGGTTGTGGCCAAAAGTCGGCCAAAAGTCCACAGCGTCTACTAGGTGATTAAGCTGGCATGAAATTGCATACCCAACAGCTAGGCCTTTCTTCTAATTTTAATTTCTTTTTCATCATGAATTATCTCTGATATTATTAAAAGGAAAAATAATTTTCTGCCGCGGTACTTTTCTCAATTTTCCTTAACAACAAATTTCTTTCAAATGTTTATAACAACACGAGTAAAACAGTCAGGTTGTAATTCAGTATTGATAATTTAACTCCATTGATTTTTATCCCTTTTTTTTAATCTTGATTATTCCATTTGTAACTTTTAAAATTATAAATATTTTGTCGTTGAAAAACTCATATTTTCAATTTTTTTTAAATATATATGCTCATGTTTAGTGTGTGCCTATTTTCTAGTTTTTTATACAAAAATGTAAATAATTAAAGAGAGGAGTTATATTGACAAATTTTTTACACTAAATATGAATAGTTACAAATTATATATAAGAACTTTTTTTTATCAATATAACAGATAACTACACTAAATAAAAGTAGTGCTGAATAGGAGATTGAGAAACCGAAAGCAATGTTGAAAAACGAAAAATATTGACCCATTAAAACTTGTTAAATTTTAATCTATAATTTACATGGAAAATGTTATATTTACCATGACCAAGTTTACCACATCAAATAATAACCTAAATAAAAGTAGTGCTGAATAGGAGATGGTGATAGGTTTAACATCTCTAATTTTACACACCGAATTGTTTGGAGTAAATTATTATAACCCAATACTTTATTTATTTATTAACATACTAAATCTAGTGTGATCGTAGAAATGTATCTCCTAAAAAAAGAAAATTCACTTAGGGAAGGTTATATTTACAAGTACTAGATCGCTCCGTCCAATTTGGCCTTTTAAAAGTAGGCTGAAAAATTTGGATCGCTCCGCCTAATTTGGCGGATGGGATGTGTTCGACCGACTCGAACCTGTTTTATATTTAAAAAAAAAAAACCAAAAAACTCTGCTTGGCGGGTTGGGCATGATGTAAAACTTAGACCAGCCATGTCCCATTTGGCTAGCGGGGTGGGTCGGCCCGTCAGGACGAGCCCATTTTGTTGACCCTTCTTACAACTTTTTTCCTTTACAATAATTTTTATGATTGTTGGATCAAAGTCAAATCAACTTTTATAAAATAATATTAAATTAAAACTCTTAATTTAATTTTGATCCAATAACTATAAAAATAATTATAAAAGATTATAAGAGAAAAGATATTATAAATATAACTTCTCCAAAAAAAAAATCCTAACTCATATATATAAGTAAGGGGTTTTTTTTTTTTTTTTTTAGTGTATTTTATTTTTGTGGTTTTTTCCTGTACCAAATCTCAGTATTCAGTAAGGGCAAGTTTGGCATCACCACTGCCCAAGTGACCCGTCACCATAAATATTTCCTTTCGTTAGCTATTGTGAATCATTAATTATATGGTGGCACTACTTCGTTTTCTAACCAAATACCTTGACTTTCATCATGCATGATAATACTACTAGTCAAGTAAAGAATCTTAAACTAATAATACGCAAGCAGAAACGTATTTTATATCTTGAAGTCAGAGAATTATTTATGATGCATATTTTGAAGACAAGTATTAAATGGTGGTTAATGTTAAAAGAAAAAAAAAATTAAAAACAAGTGTTTAATGGTGGCAGTAGTATATATTATTGCTGTATCAAATATGAGCTCAATTAAATGATGCGTAATGTTTTTCTCCATTTACATCACACAAGCAATTTTTTTACACAAATATAAAAATAGGTCCATCAATTCTTTTATTTTTCTTATATTTTAAAATTAGTAGACCCCACAATCAATTATCTCTGTGAACCTAAATGATTTACATTTGTTTAAGGTTTTATTTTAAAAATAGTAGACCCATTATCTATATTACATCATCTAAATGATTTACATTTTGTTTAATGCATTGTACTTTACAAAAGACAAACTGTTCCACCACCACGGCCTTTGGCTTTAGCATCCCACTTTATTCCAATTATTGTCATTCTATTTGCAAGGTGGAAAGGAATAGATATATAAAACATGGAACTTCATAATTAAATTATAAACTTGACATTTGATCCTCTTTCCTCCAATACCTCCACATATTGTCGGTTTTGTATAAAGCATCTGTCAAAAAGGAAAATTAGATGAACCTGAAAGCAACCTATGATTGCTTCTAAATTGAACACGAGAAAAACAAAGATTGTATTTGTTGCTATAAATTTAATAATATCTTGAAAATGCTTTAAACAGTAGTTATAAATTATTATTTGTTTTATACTTTCAACCACTCTATCTTTTAATATATATTTTTTTTCCTGTTAAGGACACTCAATGATTGAAAATAAGTATTTATTTTTGGAACAAATATAATTAATTTAAATTTAACAATATTATATTTGCATATCATTATAAAATTTATTAAAAAAGTAACTATCTTTTCGAAGCCTAAGATAATGAGCTTTTCAATCAATGTGAAGAAAATTATATAAATATAATTTAGCTTTTGAAATTTGTGTTTTTCTTTTAAATAAAAATCATTTGATGCCAGAGGTTGAAGAAGAAGAAGAAGCGAGAAACACGAGTGAGAAAAGAAATTGCCAAATATGGGTACTACTTCCCTTTCCTTCCCTAAATAAGTACTAACTCTCCACATTTTCAAACTAACGTATGAATGAATTATGGAATGAAAGGACGCAAAAACCTGAAGAATACGATTGTTGTAATATTAACATCCACAAATTAATCAAGGCTATTAAAACATAATCATGATTTTGGACCCCGTTAATGTTGTTGGAATGGGGGACTCTGGTTACTATGCATTTACACGCATCCCTTACTTAGAGGATACTGTAACGTTATTAATATATGTAAAATATCCATTCAATAAATTGATGGTATTTTTTAATTGTTTTATATATTTCAATAATATAAATATATAATATAAGGGTTTTATAAGAGTTATGTCGTAGAAAAAATTTGTTACACTCACAATATTTTGTGGGGCCCCAAAATTTTTTATTTTATTTGACACACAAAACAAATATTATGTGTAGAAAGTTTTGTATGGTAATGTGAAATGATAGATGTTAAACATATGATATAATAATGTCTCTTAAACAAAAGAATTATCAAAACCAGAACAACTCATTCGTTTCCTTGTTCAGTCTGCGTCTGTTGTCCTTTTTATAGTTGGTGAGTCATACAGTGTCAGAGCCGACACCCCAGAATTTATCGCCAATGTCCCACCTCAAAAACAGTGACAAAACATTGCCACTTTGTGTCTCTGAGACACAGAAAATGGGGTAAAATTCCAATTTTTTGCAGCTGCTGATGAGGATCCCATTGTCGGATTCCATGATTCTGGGGTGTGGTGGATCCAAACTAGTTCAAAGCACGATGCTTTTTGTGGTTTTCTCGATACCCATTTGCTTAGTTTGATAGTACTGGGCTCCGTTAAGTTGTAGTTGATCATTGGTAACTTGAATATCAAGGTCATTCACTTGGTAAGTACTTGATCTCATGTAGTTATTTCAAGGTTCGGCTTTTGCTGTGCTCATCAATCGTTTTGCTCATGATCACTGCCTTTTGTTCCTTTTGATGTCTGACTCTTTACTTTTCCGTGCCTGCAGTCTTTTTGTATACTTTTCTCTTCTTCTGTAACCCTTCATGATAAATAATCATTTTGCATAGAATCTATTGTTGGTCTAATAATTTTGTTGGTCATTTTGTGCGTTATCGTTATTATTATTTTTTCTTCTGTTCACCTTCAGGATCTATTGTTTGATCATAGAAATCGTTGTTGCTTGAGGGTAATTTTCTCCATTAAGTTAATACCTTCCATACAAAATTTAAGCAACAAAGAATATGTATTTTCTGGCTGTGCTTGGACTTTGGAACCTTGTTTTGCATTTTGAGGTCTGTATCTGATGTAATTCATCATGATGGAGGGTGGTCGCTTCGCTTCTATTTCGTATTTGATATTTCATGTTATTCTCTGGACCTGTAGTTTAAAGACCTTTTTTTTGGTACAAAAAGACGTAACTTTTTTTTTAACTCTCTTGTTCCTTTCTTTCTGGCAGTATCATATTGTCTGAACAGCTGAAACAAAGAAGTTCCTACACTGATAAACTGGACCTGTGTTCAATTTGGCAGGTAATTAATACAACATGTGTTGAAAAGAGTTTATAACTTGGGGATACTATTTCTGCAGCAGCCGCAGTAGAGAGTGTTATCTACAACTGACATAGAAAAGTGGGCCCCACAGCTTTTCTTAAAAAAAAAAAAAAAACCCAGGATCCGGTTCCATATCCTAGGATCTGGTGCTGTATCCTGACTTGTTGTATGTGCAGCGGCTTGTTGTATGTGCAGCTGCCGCAGAAATCATTTTGCCTTGAAACTTTTTATACATTAAGCCATGAGTTGGACTTTTCATGATGGTATACATTTATTTGATGTAGGTACAAGAAATGGCAAAACAGACCTGAAAAGTCTCGAATTAGAACAACACTAGTAGTGGGAATCTAGTCTTATTATAGTCTTGCCTGGATCCAATATCAGGCCCTAGCCAAATCAAAACCAGCTGCGCTGTTGTTCTTCTCTGGAGTTATGGCAACCTTGTCACATTCTGAGTCCAGGCGCTCATATTCTTGGTGGTGGGATAGCCGCATTAGCCCAATCAATTCAAAATGGCTTCAGGAAAACCTTGCAGGTGTGTCCTTTTACTCTATATGTATATGTCTACTATTGTTAAATTTGCTGCCGTAACAACGATACTACAATAGCAGAATCAGTGCAGTATTTCATGCAATGTCTGCTTGATTGTCTGGGACTAGTGTAAATATTTTAGAAGGTTAAGCTGCTCCAGTGTTGTAACAGTTTTAATGGTAAATCATATAAATTACTGACTTCCAGTTAATCTGTTGCCTTCAAAATGAGTTATTATCTTGGCTTACAGTTAATCTGTAACATTTTAGAAGCTGAAGCTTGCTGCTAGTCTTATCACCACAACCAGATTATTTGTGGTGTCTGCTTTCTAGGTGTTACTTATTTGGTGGGTTTTAAAAGATTAAATGTGTACCGTTGGAATCTATAACCACTATATTCCCTTATAGGGTGTATGATCACTGATTATTTGTGGCAGATAATCAGTACAAGTATAAAGCTATAAGAGAATTCAAGTAATAGGCTAAATAACGATACATAACCTCCCTCTGTTGTGCCCCCTGGGGGCTATTTATAGTGATCATGGTGTGGATAGGTTTTGGGATACACTCCTATGATAGCAGTGTTGGGCGGTTTAGGCGCTGACGATGCTACTGGCGATGCCAGCGTTGGGCAAATGGAGAGTTTCCCTTTGTAATACCTGTGGCGATTGCCTTTGGTGGTTAATGTCCCAAGGTAAGACATTTTGGTGTATCTCTTGGGTGTGCTGCACCCTTGGTGGATGTGAAGGTACACGTCAGCCATTAGGGCTAACGTGGAGCTAAAAGGGGGTTGCCGCTGGAGCGGCCGGCCTGTTAGGGCGGTTAGGGCCTGCTGTGGCGATTGGGCCATCCAGAACAAAATGTATGCAACCTCAGTTTGACATATGCAGCTCCGTATTGCCTAATCTAATAATTATGTAAACTTTGCTTTACTAGATTGTTTTTCTGTCTCGCAAGCTTAGCAATTAGCATGACCAAATTTCATAACAGCATCTTTCCCCGATCCTTTCCAATCTATCCTTGGTTCATAGTATCTTTTCTAGTGCCGAAATCAAATTTCCTCTGCCATTTTCAAAATGTCTATTTGAGATCATCAATCTTCTAAAATTAAGTGTGAGCCATCAACTAACTGGTAGGAATAATATATTTACATTGAATGTTGTTACTTGGATGCCAACATAATCATGAATTTGAAATTCACTACGTTGAATTAATGATGGAGATTGAGACTCAAGCTTAGAATTGACAAGGATCCATTTATGAATATGGTTCTTAACTTTATTGAAAGTTGTTTTTAAAAATATAAAGGAAGTGCAAGTCCAGATCAGATATGAGATTAAATGTGCTTATAAATCTCACTTTTGTGAAATTGAAATGATAATACTGAGTTGAAGCATGTGAATATGAATATATGCTTAATGCTTATCATGAAAGACTATGCAATACTAAGTGTGTCTGCAATTTCGTTGTTTGAGTGTTTACATGTTTGCTATATAAAAAGACAAAAGTATGGAAATGGCATTTGAAAAGATTTCCTTTTGATGGGGTGCCTATGGTGCCAATTCTAAACACAATCACTCAAAAGACCAATTATGGTTGAACCACTTCTACCTTTATAATTTTTAGACTCACCGTTCGTGAGTAGCATTAAATTGGCATTAGAAGATACACAAAATCTGTTTTCTGCAGTTGACATCTAAGAAATTATATGTAAAAGCTGTTGCCAAAGATCTTATAAATGATAAATCCAGTTGTTATAACCTGTGAAAGATGCTATCATATATAAGTGCGAGTAATTAAGGAAAATATGGCTGATTTGTGTCCATGCTTCTGTTGTTTAGTCCAATAAATTTTAACTGATTATTTTGTTCATACAGACATAGATGCCAAAGTCAAAGCAATGATCAAGCTCATTGAAGAGGATGCAGATTCATTTGCAAGGAGGGCAGAAATGTACTATAAGAAGCGCCCAGAACTCATGAAATTAGTAGAGGAGTTCTACCGAGCATACCGTGCATTGGCAGAGAGGTATGATCACGCAATGGTGGAGCTACGCAGGGCCCATAAAACCATGGCAGAAGTATTTCCCAACCAAGCACATTACACGGTGACTGACGATTCACTCTGTGGTTCTTCAGGCCCTGATGCTGAATCACACACAATCTATGCCTCCTTGGAGCCAGATGACCTACTGAAAGACGCATTTGGAATTTCATCAACATGCAATATGTCAAAAAAGAATGAAAGCAGTTCAGAAGAACCATGCAGTGGCCGAAGCAGAGAGAGTCTAAATCAGAATGTCTTAGCACAGAACTATCACGAGTCTGAGCATTCAGGGAGAGCAGAAAGTGAAGTTCAAATCTTAAGGAAAGCCCTGGCCAAAATGCAATCTGACAAGGATGCTATCTTTCTTCAGTATCAGAAGAGTTTGGAGAAGTTATCCGAAATGGAAAGAGATCTTAACAAGGCACAAAAAGATGCTGGAGGCCTTGATGAACGAGCAAGTAAAGCTGAAATTGAAACTAAAATTTTGAAGGAAGCCCTGGCAGAGCTAAAAGTTGAGAAAGATGTTGGTCTAGTGCGGTATAATCAATGTCTAGAAAGTATAGCTAGACTGGAGACCATGTTATCTCTGGCCCAGCTGGATATGAAGGGACTTGATGAGAGAGCTGTTAAGGCAGAAACTGAAGCCAAAAATCTCAAGCAAGAACTTATCAGATTGGAAGCTGAGAAGGATGCTGGTCTTCTTCAATATAAGCAGTGTCTTGAAAATATTTCGGTTTTGGAGGCTAAGATAACCCTTGCTGAGGAGAATTCAAGTATATTACATGAGCAAATTGAAAGAGCAGAAATGGAAGTTAAAGCACTGAGGAAAAATCTTGCTGAAGTGAATGAAGAAAAAGAATCTATAGCTGTCCATTACCATCAGTGCTTGGAGAAAATATCTAAAATGGAGAATGAACTTTTGCATGCCCAAGAAAATTCAGTGCAACTTAAAAGACAAATTGAGGAAGGGATGGACAAACTTAAGAGTGCTGAAAAACATTGTGATATGTTGGAGAAATCAAATCATTCTCTTCGGTTAGAGGCTGAAAATCTAGTGCAGAAGATAGCTATGAAAGATCAAGCACTCTTAGAAAAGCATACTGAGATAGAGAGGCTACAGACTCTCATGCATGAAGAGCATTCTCACTTTCTTCAAATTGAATCCATTCTACAGATTCTGCAAAAGTTGTACTCTCAATCACAACAGGAGCAAAGAAGTCTTGCTTTGGAGCTTAAATGTGGGCTTCGGCTGTTGAAGGATTTAGAGCTTTCCAAACAAGATTTTAAGCAAGAAATGCAAGATATTGTGGAAGAAAACAGGACTCCGAATGAATTTAACTTCTCTTCAGCTAGGTCATTGAAAAAACAGCAAATGGAAATCTCTAAATTGAAGGAGATCAAAGACAAACTTGAACGAGAATTTGCTGTAAACGCTGAAGAAAGTGATGCCCTCCAGCAGGAAGCTCATCAAATTAAGGATGATATCCAGCTCTTGAATAATAGATATCAGGCTATGCTGCAACAACTACAGACTTTAGGTTTGAATCCTAAATTTTTAGCAGGATCTGTGAAAGATTTACAAAATGAAAACTCAAAGCTGAAGGAGGTCTGCAAAATGGAACGCAATGAGAAAGAAACCCTTCGTGAAAAGTCGAAGAACATGGATGAACTTTTGATAGAAAATGCCTTCATGGAATTCTCCATGTCAAGATTGAATGTTGAGTTAGATGAATTAAGAGCAACAGTGAAGAAATTTCAAGATTCCTGCCAAGTTCTCCGGGAAGAAAAATCCATCCTTGTTGATGAGAAGTTAAGTCTACTTTCGCAGTTACAAATTATCACTGAAAATATGCAGAAACTAACGGAGAAGAATACTTTGCTGGAGAAGTCCCTCTATGATGCGAAGGTTCAGCTTGAATGTTTGAAGGATAAATCAAGCAGCTTGGAAGAACACTGTAAGTTGCTAAATGATGAGAAGTGCAATCTTGTAAATGAAAGAAGCATCCTTGTGTTTCAGTTGGAGAGTGTTGAGGCGAAACTAAGTAACCTGGAAGAGAGATTTGCAAAATTAGAAGAAAAAAATGGTGAAGTGGAGAAGGACAAAGAAAGCACAAATAATCAAGTAGAAGAACTCCGTGCTTCAATTTTGGTGCACAAAGAAGAGCATGCTAATCATAAACACTCGAGTGAAGCCCGACTGGCCAATTTGGAGAATCTTGTTCATGTACTACAGGAAGAACGGTTGTTGGGGAAGATAGAATTTGAAGAAGAACTTGACAAAGCTGTAAATGCTCAAGTCGAGTTGTTCATATTGCATAGTTGTATAGAAGATTTGGAGCTGAAGAACTTGGCCTTGTTAATTGAATGTGAAAAGCTTGTTGAGGCATCAAAACTTTCTGATAAAGTTATCTCTGAGTTGGAGAGTGAAAATCTTATGCAAGTGATGGAAGAAGAGTTTTTGTTACATGAAATTGGAAAGTTTAAAATGGGTGTTCATCAAGTCTGTGGGGCTCTTCAGATTGATCTAGATAGTGGGCATGAAAAAAGAATCAAGCAAGACGAAATACCAATATCCCATATGTTGGACAACATTGAGGGCTTGAAAAGTTCTCTTGTGAAAAGCCAAGAGGAGAAGCAGCAGCTGATTGTAGAGAATTCTGTCCTCCTAACTTCACTTTGGCAACACCAATCTGAGGGAGAAAGGATGGAGTCAGAGAAAAAGATCATGCAGCAAGAGTACGAGAAAATGAGAGAGCAGAATGTGTTGTTGCAGAAAGATAAGGTTGAACTTCTGGAGAAGAACAGGCAACTGAGGGCAGAAGTGGCCATTGGAGAAGAAAAAGAGAATACATCAAAGTCCAAATTGGCGGCTCTGCATGGCGAGTTGTTAGATTTGCGGAGAACAAACCAAGTGTTTCAGGAAGAAAATAGTAAGGTTCTTGAGGAGAAAAATTCACTGCTGAGGAGTGTTTTGGACCTCAAAGATGCAATGTCCGCTGCAAAAGACGAGAACAGTGTAATCCTCCATGAGGTACTAGCTCTAAGCAACCTTAATTTGGTTTATGAGAGCTTTCTCACTGTGGGAGTCATCGAACAAAAAGCCCTCTTTGAACATCTCAGCCGTTCAAATAGTGACCTCAACCAGGAACTTGGTTTGTTAAGGAAGAAATTTGAGGTGAAAGAAGCAGAGAATTTTTATCTGAAAGACACAATTGAAGCAATGGACAAAGAGCTGCAGGAAGCCAAAAATGCAAATTGCCATTTGAGTCATCAATTTGAAAACTCAGAGAATCTTCTCAAGAAGAAAGAAGCGGAGCTGCTAGAAAAAGAGAAAAGGCTAAAGGCTGCAGAGATTTCAAATGTAGAGTTCAGCAGATGTATTGAGGAATTGAAGATGGAACAAGAAGAATCAAGGCTTATCAAAGAAAATCTAGACAGGCAGGTTCTTGAACTATCCGAAAACTGCATGAATCATAAAATGGAAATGGAAAACCTACATGAAGTGAATAGAAGTTTTCAGTCTGAGATGAGATTATTACTTCATGAAGTTGAACAACACAGGGCTAGGGAAGAAACACTGAGTTTAGAGTTCCTGGATAAAAAAAATGAATGCGAACTCTGGGAGGCTGAAGCTGCTGCATTCTATTTTGATCTTCAGATTTCATCCATTAGTGAAGCACTATTGACAAGTAAGGTTACTGAGCTTACTGGAGTTTGCAAGAGACTTGATTATGAAAGTGCTGCAAAATGCTTGGTGATTGAACAGATGAAAGAAAGAATCAGTTCATTGGAAAGTGAAATTGGAGGGCTGAACGGGCACTTATCTGCATATATTCCAGCCATTATCTCTTTGAAAGAGGAGTGTGCATCTCTAGAGCACACTTCCCTTCTTTGGACCAATAAAACTTCTGTTGTAGACAACGGAGAAAAGAAGGTAGCATTCTATTTTAACTCAATGTTGTGTACTTCTGGTTTTCTCTTCCTTTTCTCTTGTCAAAACAGCTTATTCAGTTCACGTGTATTTTCTACTCATGCATGTCTATCATGAATGTTTGTGCAGGATGTAGTGATTGAGAAATGTCTGCAAGAAAATAGCTATCAGGGTTTAAGAGAAAATGAAAGTAAGTTGATACCAGATGGTGTTTCAGATTTACTGAGCATGCAGACAAGGATTAGAGCAGTTGAAAAGGTACTGATGGAAGAAATTGAAAGAACTCTCAAGGAAGAAAACCTGACTTCTAATGTTGAAATAGGAACTCTGACAAAAGTTACAGAAGATTCAAATTTGGAAGTTGCCACATATCCAGAAATTGACAATAGAAAAATGGTGATGGAAATTAAGGACGACAGTACACGTGACCTCAATGCATGGAGAACAAAATCTGAAAACATGTTATTGATGAAAGATATTCCACTGGATCATATGCCTGAGATTAGTGAAGCAAATAATCAAGGTTCTTCTGCTCCAACAGAGGATGCTATTACATGTCATCAGTCAGAAAATTCAAAAAAATGTTCAGAATTAGAGGTGGAGAAGGAATTGGGCGTTGACAAGCTTGAGTTGTGGAAAACTGTAAAAGAGACAACTGAAGATGGCAAGAGGAAGATGTTGGAGAGGGTTGCCTCAGATGCTCAGAAATTGGCCATTCTTAAAATGACTCTGCAGGGTTTGAAAAAGAAACCAGAAACAAAGAAGAAAAGCAAGAAGAGAAATGATATTGAATATGAAACAGTTAAGATACATATAGAAGAAGTTGAGGAAGCTGTCATGCAACAAGTAGATATTAATGATCAACTGAAAAAGGGTATTGAAGAAAGCACCTTATCTTCAATGGAGTTGGAAAAGGGTTCTGAACTGATAGGAAGGTTACAATTCGAGGTGCAGAACATCCAATATGTTTTGTTGAAATTGGCCAATGAGAAGAACAACAAAAGAAAAAACAAATTATCTCGTCCAACAGGTGTGTTGTTGAGGGACTTCATTCGCATTGGGAAGAAAAATAGCAAAAGGCGCAGTAAAGTTTGTCTTTGTGGATCTTCAAGGCCTTCAACTAATGAGGACTGAGTCACAAATTTAGATACAGTATGTTGTAAGTACTTACTTCATTTGGGATGTTTCTACAACTAGCGTATAAATTCTTAGTTTAGCTACTAAAGTTGGAGCTTTATCACAAGCAATAAGAGATTATGAGTTTGACTTGTTTGATCATAGGCATAGCAACTTCTTTGACATCTCTATGTATGTTTTAGCTTCCAAAAGAATTGTACTGTGTGACTTATATGAAGAATGGCACTGTAACAGTTAATAAAACTCTCTGCAATTAGTTTGCACTCTGTGTTGTCCTTCATTTAGGAACGTGTGCTGGAAAATTTATTTCCTGTTGTTTTTTAGTTTTACTGACTTATGTTGTGTGTTAATAAAAGAGTCCACTAATCACTTAAATTAGTGCTCCGAAATCCAAATATATATGGGAAATCAAGTTTGTACTCAAATTTTTTTATATTGATTAAATTTTTAATGTTTAAAATGAAATGCCATAACTCTCTTTTGACTCTCTTTCTCAAAAAACCGTTAAAGCAAAAATAGCATTTAATATTAATTATTATTTTATATTATAAAAAAGTTGTTAATTTTAAAAAAAATCTAAAAAACGGCTCGCATATCTTTAGGGATAAATTTGAAATTTGATATTAGTGTCAAAGGATCCTACCTCAATTTTTTTTTATATTGATTAAACTTTTTAATGTTTAAAATGGACATTAATAAAAATTATTTAATATAAATTTAACATTAATTTTATTTTAACATTAATTATTATTTTATATTATAAAAAATTAAATTTACGTCAAAAAAAAATTAAAAAATCAACTCACTCGCATATCTTTAGGGGATAAATTTGAACCTTTAGTCTAAAAGTATCCCTATGTTTTTTAGCCGAAAGAAATAAAAATAACTCTTTAAACCAATAATTTATCAGGGAAAAAAAAATCATGATCACTCTAGAAATACATGAGTTAAAAAATATTTTATTATAAATAATAATTTTTTCATATATTTAGCTAAATACGATAACAATTATATATTACAAAAGTTTAAATAGAAATATTAGATAAAATAAAATTTATTAACTGATTATGATAAATGAGGTTAAATAAGAACACTTATAAATTTTCTATTAGAATAATAATATTTATTGAAATGAATTAAATTAAATTATCATTAAGAATAGGGACAAACTTTTAACACGACAGCTATATAAAAAAATAATAATTTGCCTCTCTAGATGAGTGGCTATTTTTGAAGCCCATCAATTCAAAGTCAAACATGGCAAACAGCAGCCTTCCAATCCCAATTATGGTTATTGGAAGTTCCATGCAAGTTCCTTTATGGCTAGTTTTTCTTTTTCATGACTTAATAAATAGGCCAAAACTTACAACCTCATCAACAATTACATGTATGCATCCAAATCAAGTAGCAACTGTGATGGAGGGAACTGCTATTTCTTCCAAAGAAGAGAGCGTTGATCTTACCCAAATATCTCTTCGACCCTTAAATCTTTCTGACCTTGATGATCTCATGGTGTGGACCACCGATGAAAAGGTCGCCAAGTTTTGCTCTTGGGAACCTTACACCAGCAAAGAAGATGGCATTAACTTCATTGAAAATATAGCAAGCAAGTTTCTATGGTGTAAGGCAATATGCCTTAACGATCGTGCTATTGGGTGTGCTTCTCTGTCCTCATATTCTGCACATGATATATCCAGGAACAAATCTGCTGAACTTGGCTATGTTCTGGGTTCTAAATACTGGGGTAAAGGGATTGCAACGCAGGTTGTGAAACAAGTTGTTAAGGCTGCATTCAGTGAGTTGACACACTTGGAGAGGCTTGAAGCTCTTGTTGATGTGGAAAATGTTGGCTCTCAGAGAGTGCTCGAGAAGGCTGGTTTCCAAAGGGAAGGAGTTCTCAGGAAGTATCTGTTCATAAAGGGAAAAAGCAGAGATATGGTCATGTTCAGTGTTCTTTTGACCGATCCCCATGTTTGATTTGTTTGTTTCGAGGATGTTTCTCAATTATCATCATGTTTCACTTGGAATTTATATTTGAATTGAATTTGACTATGATGACTATTATACCAACAAAAATATATATATTTATTTGGAATTTGGATAATTTACATGGATAATTGGTCAAGTTATTATATCCCCATCATAAATTCTAAGAGAGAGAATAGTAAAAAAAAATTGAAAAAAAAGAGAAAATGTTAATGGTGATTAGATCACTCCCTCAATAATCTCTTTGTAACATCTGAAGAAGAATATCCTTACTCTTATTTAAGATTGGTCAAGAATTTGGATAATTTACATGTATCCCCACCATAAGTTTTATTTTACGGGAAAATATTTTCGACACCCGAAAGAGAGGGATTCAAAGACTATATAGATGTGAGACTGAACAGATTTGCGTGCAAAATTTTTCTTTACTTTTTTCTTTTTTAATAAATGTGGGACCCACCACTAGTTGAGTCACAACATGATAATTGAATTCTCATGGAACGTGACAAAATCAAACCCCTTATTATAGATAGTAAAATATAATTATTCTCCAAAAATCTCCTTTCTCTATTCGTCTCTCCTCCTAATTCTCTCCCTCAATCATCTCTTTCTCTCCAACTACCATTGTACCAACATCGTCAGAGCAATCAGCATGAATGAACTTACAAGGACCAAAAACAAAGACCTCAAGGATATATAATAAGCAAAAGATTGCACAAATTCTTTTTTTCTTAAGAATAAAAACATGCGACGGGCGAACAATACAAGAAAATTTCGGGTCTTCATCACTTGATTCTTGAATTGGACCAATACTTAAAATTTGACAAACCAAAAATCCAAGTTTAGATTGCAAGCAAAATTCTGATTCTCAATATCCACAAAACTGATAAATAAAAAGAAACAGTAACCCTTATAAAAAAAACAAGAATGCATTTTGAATTGGATCAAGAGAGGGCATGAGGAAGAAGGAGAGAGAGAGAGAGAGAGAGGACCGGGAGATTAATTTCCCTAAACAATGGTTGTACGGCTTTATTAAATATGAAAAAAACTTAAGTAGCATATCATTATTTTCTACATTCCTATTTTTTTTTTTGTAAGGATACTTCTGTTGAACCGATGATTTACTCATTATTTTGGTTTAACTAAGCATTCTAGGTGTTGATTATTTGGAGTCAAGGTTGTTGAATAGCAATACAATGTTTGACCGATATTTATATCGTAAACATATTGAACAGTAAGATACATGAACATATTTGTTGTTATTAACATGGTATGTTCTCCATTATTAGTTGTTCTTAACATCTTTTTGTAAAAACTTTTGAGGTTCTGTTTTTTTTTTATGAGATTATCCCCTAATAATTCCATTGTTCCCTATGGTACTTTTCAGCCTCACTTGCTCAACTCTCATGCAGATCGAAGATACATTCTAATCCAACATACTCCTCTGTCATGCGGTAACTGATATTCCTTCCACTGTTTTAGGCATTTCCATTAACCAAATTTCTCCCTTATGTAGAACATGGAAATATAGCTTTGGAGGAATTGATAGAAGATATCATGGAAGAGATGTCTACTCAAACTTCAAGAAATGATTCTGCTTATCAAATTAATTTTTCAATTGTTCAATAATTATAATTACTGACTTTATTATTTTCGTTTTGGATGGTTTATGATGGTTTGTATTGAATTATATGTGAATATTATTATTGTTATGGAGATGTTTGGTAAATATGGAGTTTTATACCTTAATTGTTGAAAGAAAGCGGGTCATTCGTTATGTCATGTGTGGAAGATTTGGATATGAAAATGAATTCATATCATGTTGGTATTGAGTATTCATGTCGTATCAATACAAACTGTCACCCATATATTTGAGATCATCACTCTTCTAAAATTGTGAGCCATCAACTACCTGGTTGGAATATAATTGTTTGTTGTTGCTTGGATGCAAACATTATCATGAAATTGAAATCCATTATGTTAAATTAAAGATGGAAATTGAAACTCAAGCTTAGAATTAATGAGTTAACATTTATGAATATTGTTCTTAATTTTTTTAATTGTTTTTAAACAATAAAAATAAAGTGCAAGTCCATACCAATAAATCATATACAAGATTTCACCCAAAAAAAAAAAAATCATATACAAGATTAAATGTGCTTATAAAATTCCGGTTTGTGAAAATAAAATAAAAATACCGAATCAAAGCATGCGAATATGAATACATGCTTATCATGAAAGACTTTATTAAGTGCCTGCAATTTCTGTTATTTGCTCAATTAAGAGGATGCAGATTCATTTGCAAGGAGGACAGAAACGGACTATACGATGCAAACTCATGAAATTAGTTGAGCAGTTCTACCATTCATACCATGCATTGGCAGAGGTGCGATCATGCATTGGTGGAGCAACGCGGGGCCATCAAACCATGACAGAAGAATGTTGAACTTGGAATAAGAACAATGTCAACTAGTTAAAAATAAATTAACATGACAACTAGTTCTGAAGCCTATTAATTCCAAGTCAACCATGGCAGACAGTAGCCTTCCTATCCTTTAATCCCCTTTCTTGCTTGAATACTCCTGCAAGCTAGCATCGAGTGCAAGAATTAAGACTACAGAGAGGTTACTGGTAGAATTTGTTCAACTCGAAAATCACGAAAGTAACACAACTCTCGCCTCAAGAATATATATAATATCAAAATGATTGCACCAATTCTTGTCTTCCTACCACATAAAACAAGACAAGAATATGTCGGGTCTTCACGACGTTCTTCTTGGATTGTGCTAATACTTTAAAATAGACAAAGCAAAAATCCAAATTTAGATTCCAAGCAAAATTCTGTTTCTCAATGTCAACAAAACTGATAAATAAAAAACAACGGTAATACAAAATAACAAACAAAGATGCATAATGAATTGGATCAAGCTCCAACAACTTCAGTGGCTGCCTCCACCATTGATTCATCCGCCGGTCTGTCCAACTTTGTACCAATATCTTCAGCAATGTCACCATGGACCTAAACACAAAAGCATCATAACCAGTCTACTGATCAGCATCAAAACTCGAAGTATTCCAACTAAGAAATTCTTTGAAAAATCGTTCCATTCCAAAGAATTCATTAATTAACAATGGTAATCAAAAATCATGAACACACTGAAAAAACTTTCAGTTAGTGTTTGGTAGGCGGATTATCTATGAATGCTTTGGAAAGCATGGTAAGAAAAATAAGAAACCCACGTTTGGTTGCTCTCAAAGTACAAAGTTTCTTGTCAAATTTTCTTTTCCGGATTTCTGTATTATGTGCAAAGTGAAGTCTGGTCTCCATTGTTCAAATGTCATGGTTTATTTGGAAAAATAGGTTGCCCGGGGAGGTAATAAATAAACATCCATTAGCTTGACGAGATTGACCCTCTCTTTATTCGATTGGTGAACAGGAACATCACCGAATCAACGCCATTAAAGCCACGCGATACATATTGTCAGCAATCGTTTCAGCACCTTATATCCCATGATTAACCCATCCTTTCTTTTTTGTGGTCTACACATATGTATGGCAAGAAGAGAGTATGTTGTTATTCAATTAGTGTTGATTTGAGAGAGAGAAGGAGATGAACCGGAGATGAACTGGAGTTTTTCGAAGGCACATTTGAGGGAGATGAACTGGAGATATCACGAATCTAAAAATATAGTTGAGAGAGACAGAGAGACACAGTTGAGGGCAAATAAACAGTGAAACCAATCGAGGGTATCATTGTAAAATAACTCCATATTCCCACTAATATTTCACAAACAACCAAAAACAAAACTCAGTAAAATTAATCAAATATTCCCGGAAAAATGTGAGCATACCAAACAGCTTTTTAATAACATTTCAGTAAAAATCTATTCCCACTATATTTCTGAAATTTATGATTCCCGGCTAAAGAAATATTTTCCCTCTACCAAACGCCCCCTCAGTACTTAAGTGAACAAAAGTACAAACAAAGTAAATTTTGAATAAAAAACATACCTCCATTAGTTTGCCAATATCAAACTTGGGAGCTTTGAGGATCTTAACTTTTCGAATGAACACATTTTGTAACGGGTAAATTGAACTTGTGGCCTTTTCGATCTCTTTCCCAATCATCTCAGGGAAGAACTTACGAACCAAATCTTTCAGATCACAGGATGTTGCCTGGTTGGTCATTATCTCCCTCATTTTCCTACGGATCTGAAAAGATAAAGATGTAATTTACAATATTAGTTATGCAATAATCCCTCCCCCTCCGCACACAAAAAAAAAGAGTAAAAGTAAAAACAATAAAAGAACAGGGAAAACCTAAAAAAAAAGAAGCAAAAATCATTTTTAAATTGCCACGTTAAGATGCAAATCCAAGAAATTGGTGGATATTATGGGGCGGAGCAATGAGAAAAAAAAAAAAAAAACCAAAAGCCAACATATAAAATTTAATGACATCACTAAGTTGACACCCTTCAAATTTCTTTTATTATATCTTCGGTACTTCAATAAACGAGAAATACAATTACAAACATCATCCATTTAACATAAGCAATATTAAAATATATGCTTGCATATTAAAAAATATATTAAAAACAAACCAAATTTACCTGTCTAATCTGGCTTGATTGGGCATAACAGGTCCTCTTAACCTGGTTACTACGCCTCTTAGTAAATCCAATGCAAAACATCCGCAACGTATAACCATCTGTGGTTTTGACGTCAACATGAGCTTCAATTAAAGTTTGCCACTTCCGCACCAATGATCTCAACTTGTCCGTAGTGAAGTCCATTCCCTATAAATTATAATTCTCATTAGATTATGATAATGCAAGACAAGATTGCAAACAAGTGAAGCTCAGCCACCATCATACCCAGAAATTGGTCAGGACATTTTTGCCCTGGACATCTTCAGCTCTCAACCGAATTTTCTTAAAGGAATGATCTTCATCCCCTTGAAGATCAGCCAACGAGACCTCAAACACTCGATGTTTTAATCCTTCAGAAGCAATCTGTTTTTAAAACAGCCATCATGTCATCGTCTATTTAAGCAAGCACAAGTCTCAGTGATTTAAATTGCATTCACATCAAATCATGTGTAGTAATAAACGAAAAAGAAGCATTCTGAACCATACTCAACATACTAATGAAGTCAATAAAATAAGTAGATCACAGAGCATAAACAAATTATATAAGGCAATGGTCATCTAAGAATTTATTATTAAGCTACAATACATAAAGAAAAGAGTAGAAAAAAAAAGGTATTCGATGAAATGTGACCAACCAAGAGAAATTAAGTCTACACACAGAACGCTATCAGACATTTATGCTAATAGAAGTAGATCCAACTCAAATCATCATTCAACAATTTACCCAGATCTCAAAATTTTAAAGCATAACCAATCTATATGTAAAAAAAAATCACGACCCACAATATAAAATAAAACCTGTTTTCAAATTTTATGAGGTTCTGGATTGAGAGAAAAAATTACCTTAGTTCCCTGAGTACGTGTGACGAGGGTCTTGCCCACGTTCTTGACTTGGAAGAGAGAAGGTGCTTTTATGTCATACCAGTCCTTTTTGGAAAAAGGATCGGCACTGTAGATTGATATAAGAAGAATGCAGAGTCAAATAAGAGAATGCAAAAATTGAAACTTTGAAAGTGAAGAGAATGAGAACTAACGCCTTCTTCTTGCCACCCTTCTTGCCCTTCGAGATCCTCTTGTTCTTGCCGACCGCCATGTCTCTTCTTCCACCTGATGCAGACGGCCGCAAGTGCAAAACGAAACCCTAATTTCCTCTGTTTGTGTTACTGTCAGTACCTTCTCTATTATATTCCCTAAACCCTCAGGCTCGGGCACGGGCTCGGGCTTTGGGCTTAGTTTTCAATCATGAATAATGTGTCTTCACAATACAATTATGACATGTGTCCCACTCAAAAAATAAATAAAGGAAAGAATGAGTGTCATTTTGAAGCGAGTAAAATTATCACATTTTTAAGAGCCAACTCGCCTCAAAGAGATAATTAGGGTTGGGTAACTCAAAAAAAGAAAAAGAAAAAATGAGTGTCACTTTGAAGGAGGTAAAATTGTATCATTTTAAGTGAGAAAAAGAGATAGATAAAGGGGAGGAGAATATCTTTGGTGCATCACATGTACAGAACTCGGTACGTTTTTTTTTTTCAAATTTAGAAAACATTTCACCACTTTTGAATTTTTTTATTTCCCGCCACATTACAAATTTTACCAAATTAGGAAAAAAGATGTACCGAGTTCAGTACATCTGATGCATCAAAGATATTCTCAAGGGGAGGGAGTGTGGACAACAAAAAATGTATGGGTCCCGCATATTTGTGAGAGTGAAATGACATAAATTGTGTCATTTAAAATGACAAATACTTTTCCCATAAATAAAGCACGGTCATCCTCATAAAATCCATTAAATATAACGGAATATTAATATCATGTTGTAAGAGATTAGTATCTCATATTATAGAGATAAAGTATATGGGGCTCACTTATTTATTTATTTTAAAATAGCGAGTCTCACATACTTTGTCTTTATGACATGAAATATTAGTTTGCTACGACATGAAATTAGTATTTCGCTTAAAAGTGTATGTCATTATTTCAAATGACATGGGTTGAGTCATTTCAAATGCACTGTTATGATCTGATAGATCGAGATGTCCAATTATATATTTATATGTTGATATCAGATCTGTTTACCCTCTCTCAGGTACTTACTGACTCTGCAATATAATGTATATGTGTGCACAATTACAAGCGAACTTATGGCCTCTTGGGAGTATTGAAGATCTAATTGTTGATCTATTGCTATTATAGAAAGATTAGCATAATTAAGAAATATTTCTTTAATTCTTCTCGGTCGTTGGCCATATTTGGGCCTTCTAGAATGTGGGTTTGCCAGGCCTATAACGGATACAAAGAGGCATGTGTCCCATTAAAAATAAAATAAAGATTTGAATATCATCTTTTTGTGTCTATGAAATTACTCAATTTGTGTAATTTAAAATGACACACATTTTTCTCTTAATTTTTTTAAAAAAATTGTGTTTTACCAAAATATAATTTTTGTGTCTTCTTTAGTTAATAAAAATGAATGTTTTGTTAATGAAATAAAAACAGCAAAAATTTGTTATACAAACTTGAAAAGAAATATTTTATTAATTATGTCAGTATTAAATTCTTATCCTTTTTGTAAATATACTCTTAAATTAAAATAACACTAAAATGTTAATTTTATTTAAATTAATTTTCAAATGAAAAATTTTAAACCTAAAATCATGTTTAGTAAATATATTTTTGAACAAAATCAAGTTCAAACACACTTTAAATCGACCAAATATATATTTATCAAACGACTAAATGTTCAACTACGCACGGTGTAACTCCCTCTTTGCTCATTTCATTAATAATCTTATCAAGCTTAAGTGTCACACCAAAATTGAGTTAAAAGAATTTGAAGCAAAATTAGCTTCTTGCCATGGAGATATTTTTGTTCTTACCTAATCATCAATAGTTTTTATTCTTAAATTATAACTTTCTTTGAATACCTCTCAATTTATTTTTGTCCAATTTAGACTCTTGTCATTATTTTCTTTTATCTTAACATATAAATGTCATTAAATAATTAAAATAAAAAAGTTTCTATTAGTATGCTATTTGTTCATTTTTTCTTTAAATTTCTTGCATATATAAATTTAATGTTATATGGAATTAATAGTTCTCATATAACCTCGAAACAACATTAATATATATATATATATATATATATATATATATATATATATATATATATATATATATATATATAATATAGTGAAAAAAAATTATTGTGATTTTTATATTTTTATATATGACCTATGAATACAACATAACTCTTATAAAACCCTTTTTATATATATGACCTATGAATAAAAGTTTATGAAAGAACTTTGAACTAACCTTATGGACATTTAATAGGAAAAGTGGTTGTGTTATGTTATAGTGATTCGTTTTGCGTGCTGAAGTTTTTTTTTTGTTGCTGCGTGCCCCACAAAATTCATGTTAAATGATAGATGATAAACCCTTTAATCAATTCAACAAATATATCTATCAAGCGACTAGATTATCAATTATGCTACATGTAATAAATATCCCTTTTCACTAATGTTAACAATAGTTTCCCTAACATCGCATGAACGGTTAATTTTAAATGTATATTAATATTTGTTAAACATTATTTATGAAATTATATATAGATAACATTTGTTATAAATAAAATTGTTATATTTTATTTTTTCTAGAAAGTACTAATATAAAAAAATGAATATCACAAATTTAAGAATTAATGAAATACTACCTAATTAATGAAATACTACCTAATTGTAAAAATATATATATATAGGCGTGGCGGGTTGAGGTGGGTTGGTGGTTTGAAAACCTCAACCCAACCCACCCCGTTTTGGTAAGTTGACGGATTAACCCGTCATGCTCAATCCATATTGTCACCTCAAATGATGGTCATGCGCGAGTTAAATATGTATACTTATTTTCACCAAAGAAAAAAAATGTATACTTATATACTTATTTGCAATGTTATTAAAACCGGCCCGGTCATTGACCCGGTAAAGGTATTGGGTCACTGGATCACTGGTTCAATCAGTGAGTTACTGGTTCAACCGCATGACCCGGTTATTATATACAATTTTATAATTTATATTAAAAAACTATAAACATACTCAAATATTTATAAATAAATGATTAAAATCTCAAATATTTTAATATAAAAATAATAAATCATATATTATTATCCAATAAAAGATCAAATAAAAATATAATGATCGTGACACGAGACTTTAGGTTCAGGAAATGACATCTCTAACAATGAATCAAATCAGTTTTTTTTGCATAGTGCATAATTAAGATAATACTAATATTGTAAACACATAACTTATGTAAGTTAATAAGCAAAAAAATATTTAATATGCTTTTGAAAAAAAAATTAATGTCACCGGAAAAATATATTCAGCATTAAATAGGCTAGAAGCCAGGAATATAACATAAATGTTTGAAGATCTTTATGTGATTTCTATATGAAAATTTTCATTTTATGTATCACTGCTGTTTAATTTTTTTTTTCAATGGCTTAGCCATAATAATTATATTTTTATATATAAAATTATATTTTTATGTGATTTTTTTAAATGAAGAAAAAAATTTTATGTAAAATTTTCAAATTTTTTATTAAATTTTTTTTTAAAAATAATAATAATTAATTATATGTTTATATATAAAATTATTTTTTATGCTTATTTTTTAAAAAAACTAAAGAAAAAAAAAGTTACTTAAAATTTTCAAAAAACAAATGTAAAAGATAAATATGAAAATTTCGGTATAAAAATAATAATTATTGGGAAATAAATCATTCACATGAGATATTTTATCTAGAAAATATTTTCATGTTATGTGACATTTTTTTTTATGAAGAGATAAACAGTGATGATAAAATAAAAAATGCAAGTTTTTCTCGCGAATGAAGCCAGTCAAGGGACATCTAGGCGTAGCGATGGGAAATAATAAAAGATGATATGTGTTATGCGACTACTTTTCATGACGAGATAAACAGTGATGATAAAATAAAAAATGCAAGTTTTTCTCGCGATTCAAGCCAGTCAAGGCACACGTAGGCGTAGCAATGAGGTCAAATAATTTCATGATATCATTTTCAGTTTAGAGTGAGATAAAATAGTTGCTTCGCGACAAATATTCGGTAAGAAATATTAGTACATATCTTTGTCAGGAGCACACTTTTAGCAGGATGGTGGTATTAAATTGGATGTGAATTTTACAATTTAAATTATATATTTCAGGGAAAAATGTTTATTATTTTAAATGAAATAATTTATATTCTTTCATTCTCACAAAGAGGTGAGATCCACATTTTTATTTTTTTTATCAACTCTCTCTTTTTTTGTCTATCTCTTAAAATAACACAAATTTATATCATTTAAAATGACACACATTTTATCCTTACATTATATATGTCAGATAGTACATAAATTATAAAAGTCTTTTTTTTTTCATTTCCATTATAAAGACATTTGATGGGGTGCATTTTTAATGGGGTGCATTTTTATTGACCGGTCACATCTACATCCATTGTGTTATGTGTTGTGGATTTTTCGTACATCGATATGTGTGATTTATTTATTTATTTTTATTTTTTAAAATCTTAATCATGTGTGTGTAGAAAAATTTCTTCTCTCATATTAAAGGAGTAAAACAAAGCCATAAAAAATCATCAAGTATTTTTAAGTAAAATATTACTGAATGTGTATTATCTTACTAATAATATTAAAAGTAATTTTTTGAAAAAGGAAATAAAATAACATGAATGAATTAAACACGTTCAGCTTACCAAAAACAATTCGTACCTGAACAGTGGGCAATTGTAAGTAGCAGTTTTTACTATCAATCAATTTCAATTCAATTCCTGTCAGTTTGTTGACGTTGACCAATAATCACTCGACACCTTATCCCCTAATTTTTGTCCTTTCTCTGATGATCACTGTACTGTGTACCTTTCCTTTCTTTTTTTTCGGAAAACTGTACCCTTTTCTTTCTTCTTCCCAAACGTCCAATCATGTCATGTAAACGAGTTCATTTGCACGTCCTTATCTGAATCTTGCTCATCTCTTTCTTCGGCACGGCAAGGTCACTTGCACGGGAAGACAGGAAAAATATTTGGCAGAAGAGAAAATGGAAGAAACCAACGCAAACGAAGAAGACAATGTATGCTTGTAATAGGGCATGCATGTTCAGCTTAACCACGACAATTTCAACGAAAAACCAAACACATACGTACGAGGGAGATTGACAGAAGAAAGGGAGCACATGCTGCATTAGTATGAGGAACATATCTTTGCTGTGCGTGCTTTCTTTCCTTTCTGTCAATCTCCGATCATTTTCTCTTTATCTGCTCTTAATAACTCTTCTAATTTGTCCGTTCTCACTCTCTTTTTGTTAAATTTCTGGATTCACTACTGCTTCTCTTCATGTAGCTGCAGACTGAATTCGGATCGCATTCGTTGGTCTTATACATTTATGGATTCTGTTTCCTTTCTCTTACTTAGCCTTAACTCATATCTCGTTATGTGCTACTTATTTTCTCTTATCACTTTATTTCTTTTGAAAAAACAAATGATATATATAAACGTGCATGCTTTATAACCGTTGAGATATATAGTCTCAGATTGATTGTATGAACAATGAATGTGGAGTTTATAAGGGCACTCCCAACTCTTGAGCTAGTTTTTGGGGTGGTGTATCCCAAATTCTTTACATGATATCATAGCCTCACCGTCCCCCACTTTAAAGTGTAAACAAAAAATTGGGCCTGTGCATAATCCACGCTTCAAGCCCAAATGACTATTGTATGAGGGGCGTGCTGAGATATATAATCTCACATTGGTTGTATGAGCAACTAATGTGAAGTTTATAAGGCCTTGGGCACTCTCACCCCTTGAGCTAGCTTTTGGGGTGGTGTATCCCAAGGTTCTTTATACATTCGAAAAATCCCATCAAATTAAATAGCATTTCTGATTTTTTTCTAACTAATTTTTTTTTGTTTCTCCCACTTATACATTTTCCTTTCTATGAGTCTCTTCGAAATGAAGTTTTGCACAAAACAGGGAGCATCATTAATCGTATAACCCTAAAATGAAATATGGAGAAAAGACTCGCTTTTTTTGTTTTTTTTTTCTCTTTCCCTCGAAACTGTATATCTCCTGCTTGTCTTTTACTCTATTGCAGGTTCACATGGAATGATGTGATCCTTCAATCTTTCTTTTTCATTTAATTAATTATCCATTTCTTTCCTTAACTTAATTATAATATTTTTTATTGTTTGCAACCGTATTAGCTTCACCAGGTGACTTTTGAGTTTTGATGGTATTATCGTTTGAGGATCTGAAGCAGAACAGAAATCCCAAACAGAGTTCTGAAGGTACTTTTTCTGACTGAACATATGTATCCTTTACTGGCTCAATTTCGTCATTCTTTCCATTATCTGCTATTACCTGCAGGTACCTTTGGTACTCTTTTCCCATCCTAATATTGTTTCCTAGATTTTGCCCCGCTGCTTGAGTTTACCTATTTATATATAAGGATTTAATTTTATCTACATTCACTCCAAACATACTGTTGTTTTGGATTTAAAAATTAAAAAATTATAATGAAAAAGATTATTATAACCATGAAATAAATTATAATTACAAGAATACTTACTCAAAATTATAATGTTTTGGGTTCATTATATATAAGTTATCTATATTGACCACAGAAAAAGCGAACCCTATGTATAAACTGGGAAATTATTAAGATTGCTTGTCTCACCTATGCTCGTCTCACCTATGCCACCACTTTTTTTATGGGTTGTGTGTCTCATCAGATCAAATGTCTATGGTAGGAGATATTTATTATCTCCGACAAGATAAAAAAATAAATCTCTTATAGATAAAGTAACTAATTAAACTTCTTAAACTTTTTTATTTTTTATTTTTTTGTTTTAGACATAATACCTTTTTGTGAGGTCTTTTTTTTCAACTTCTCTTCCTCTTAGAAAGTAGAAGTTAGGTCAAATAATCTCCAGAAGGTGCTTTTTTTAATATGTATCAGCTTCTTTTATATTGTGTGTTTTTTTTCTTTAAATAAACACCTTTAAAGCTAATTTTTTTTTATATAATTAACAAACAACTTGTAATTTTTTTAAAGTTTTTTTTTTAATTTAAACTTAAAAATAACTTTTAACATAAAAAAATATGTCAAACGGGCTCATATTCTATCTATCCATCCATCTAGCATTAATTTGGTAGAATCTGGTGATCAAGGGAAAAATGATGTTATTTTATTGTACCCTATGATCGCAGACTGCTGGGCAGTTAGATCACAATCGAATTTTTGTGTTGTTTGTCTACGAATTAAATTTCTTCAATGCAATTAAGTGGGACTTTTGAATTATTCTTACAGCAAATCAAATCAAGTTTGTATATAAAATGGGTAAAGTGTGTGTCATTTTTTAAAGAATACAAAGTTGTGTCATTTTAAGAGAGGGAGAAAGAGATCGATAAAGGAGGAGAGAGAGTTGACAAAAAAAATAAAAGTGTGGGTCCACCTCATTATGAGAGTGAAATGATATAAATTGTGTCATTTAAAAAGATAAACATTTTTCCCATATAAAATAACATAAATATATGACGGCTAATTAATTAAGCGACGTGTCAGTTTAAACTATTTTTCAAATAATAATGTCAAATGGCCTATCAAATATTGACACAAGTAATTACATCAACATAACCAATCAAATTATTATGACATAAATAATCATTTACTTAATAAATCTTTTCACTTTTATTTCACAATGAAATTAGTCTCATCCAAATAGGGTAATTAGATGAGGGAAGGCGTGTATCAGATACTCAGTCTTGTGAAAGTGCCAAAGCTTAATGGAGGAGAAAATACTAAACCTCCCTTTTGAACGAGAGAAATGGGTATAGGAATAGAAGAATCTCTTGGCTTAAAATGGTTACCCCCACTAACCCCACTCACGTGTGAGGTGAATGTATTCCTCCTGATGAGGTGATGTTGTGTGTGTGAGAGTGAGGAGTGTCGCAAAAAGCATAGGCATACGGTGAATGCAGAGGAAATGGGCCCCAGTCGTCAAGAACTCCTCTCAATCAATCTTTGGTACACGGTATTTTTTAGGATTTCCGAAAAATTGAATTTTCAAATTTTTTAATTTTCAAATATTATTGTAAATTGAATGTTTTCATCATATTTTGAAAATTGAGATTCCCGGATAAAAAAAATTCCCCTCTACCAATCACCCCCGTAGGCTTTGTTTGGGAGTTGGTTTTTGGAGGGGAAGGAAGGGAAGATGAGGATTTTAGTAAGACCTTCCATTGTTTTTGAGTTTAAAAAAAGAGGACACTTTCATCCTTCCTCCGGTAACGAAGCTCAATGCACCCGCTGTTCCAACGAGGAGCTAGCCTACAGGGCCGTACCCCGAGGGTAAGGTGATTGGAGTAGGCTGAATGGGGATACCACCGGGTTATACCAAAAAAAAAATAAAAAAAATCTCATATTTCTGAATTTTCGAAAGAATTTAATTTTCGTCAAAATTTTTGAGGAAAATGATTTTCTCCAACAAATAATTTAAACGAAAAAAGAATTTTGTCAAAAATTTTGACGAAATGTTTTTCGTTCAAAATTTCGATGGAAATGTGTTCTAACAAAAATTTCGACGGAAATTGTTTTGTCAAAAAATCAGAGGGAAGTGTTTCATTCGAAACTTTTAACGAAATTTAGATTTTATAAAGAATTTTGACAAAATATTTTTCATCAAAAATTATTACGAAAATATTTTTTGTCGAAATTTTTTTGACAAAAATGTGTTCTGTTGAAAATTTTGATGGAAATGTTTTTTATCAAAAAAATTGAAGAAAATTTTCGATTGGAAATGTGTTTCGCTAAAAATTTTGACGAAAATTTTTTTTGTCACAAAATTTAACGAAAATATTTCCATCGAAAACTTTCGACGAAATTTGAATTGTGTAAGAATTTTGATGAATTCTTTTATCACAAATTTTCGATTGAAATGTGTTTCTTTGAAAATTTTGATGAAATTTTTTTTCGTCAAAAATTTCGATGAATATATTTTTTTGTGAAATATTTTGATGAAATTTAGATTCTGTAAAAATAATTTTCCTTCAAATTTGTTTACAGAAATGCTTTTAGTCACAAATTTTTATGAAAAAGTTTTCCGTAAAAAAAATTGACGTAATTATTTTACGTCGAAACTTTTCGATGGAAATGTATTTTGTCAAAATTTTGGACAAAAAAATTTTTGTTGAAAGTTTCGACGGAATTTAGATTCTATCAATAATTTTGATTCAATCTTTTTCCGTAAAAATTTTTATGTGAGTGATTATGATAAAATCTGGTTTCATCTTTTGTTTTGACGGAAATTTTTTAACGTATATGATTTTCATCAAAAAAATTATCACTATTTTTGACGAAATATTTTTCGTCGATAAATTCTGTCGATGTTTGAGACTTTTCTTATAATGTAACATTTCAAAATGATTCATATTTATGTAGGTTTCATATTTTAATGCTAAGGGTAGATAAGTAATTTTTAATATTTCCCTCCTTAAACTGCCAAATTGGGGGAACTTTAATTTTAAGAAGAAGGAGGGTTTATCAAAAATCTCCAATTCCTTTCCCCCATTTTTTTAAACTCACAAACAAGGGAAGGTCTTACTAAAACTCTCCACTTCCCTTCCTTCCCCTCCAAAAACCAACTAGCCTTAAGGAAATTGAACTGATCAAACTTATTTATTCTTCCATCAACTTTTTTTTACAACTTGCCATCTCTTGATACGTATCAACTTCGATAAATTTTCACAATCTTATGATAGAAATTATTGTACATGCAAATAAATCATGTAGGTGAGTTAAACTAATTCACATTGAAACCAGCAAGTGCCTCGACACTTGTTGATTTTAAAAAATGGTTAGCTTCATATTTATAGATTATTGAAATAATAGAGAATTATGGAAATAACAGCTTCCTTCATGGCTTCCTCCATAGTTGGTGTACTGGCTAATTTATTTTTCAGGAATTGATGTTTGGCATAGACTCCATCATTCATCAAGTGTGATTGTAAAATGCGTGGACTCATACGAAAAAATGAAATAGTGAATGCAGCTAAGAGAATCCTGAATTTCCAATTTTAATGGGGTTAGAGTTTAGTGCTCCATACCATAAGAATAATGAAATTATCTCGATTGAATAGCTAGGCTAGTCTAAGTTTGGTTGAAAAAAAAACCTAAGTTTAACTGATCACTTTTAAGTTTTTGAATTATTCGAATTAATAATTCAATGCCTAAAATTGTACTAATTGAATGCTTTAAGTTCAGTCAATACCTAACATTGTATTAATTGAATGCTTTAAGTTCAATGATGTAGGATTTAATATACTTAATAAAATATAAATAATCGGTTATTTATGGTGAATCAGTAAGTTTTTTCACTTATTTATAAATAACTTAAATTTAAATTTATAATGTCTGAGTAATTTGATATAAAATATATAGATATACTTTTTTTAAAAAAAAATATTTTAATTAAATACACACTTTTATTTAATTTTATTTTTTTCTTTGACCAAATTATTTTTACATTGCCAAGTAGAGGAGTCACGCAAGGAGCCCCGATCTCGCCATACCTGTTTGTCTTGGCAATGGAGAAGCTGTTTGTCTTGGCAATGGAGAAGCTCTCTCATATCATTGATACAATAGTGAATGAGGATCTTTGGAAGCCAATAAGAGCTGGTAAGGGTGGACCCAAAATATCTCACCTTCTATTTACGGATGATCTGATGCTTTTTCTAGAAGCGAGTGAGGATCAGGTTAACATTCTTTTCAGATGTTTGAATTTGTTTGGAGACATTTCTGGGCAAAAGGTGAATATTCAAAAATCTTCTGTGTATTCAAAAATCTTCTGTGAGGTATTCACCCACCAACAAAGTCCTCACTAAGAACACAATAGATGAGATAACAACTAAAATTATAGATCTGAGTGGGTTCAAAAGAGTAACAAATATAGGAAGATATCTTGGAGCAATGATACATCATGGTAGAGTTACTAAAAATTTGTTTGCTGGTATAGTTGAAAGAGTTAATGAAAGATTAACTAGCTGGCAATCTCAATCTCTTTCTCTCAAGCGGGTACGTTGAGTGGTTCTTTCTCAATCAGTGCTGTCTACTATGCCGTATTATTTCATGCAAAGTAATATGATTCCTAAAGCGGTTTGTAATGAGTTGGAACAACTGCAAAGAACAATTATATGGGGTGATACAGTAAGGAAGAAGCATATGCATCTTATTGGTTGGGATACAATTACCAACCCAAAAGATGGAGGACTGGGGTTGAGGAAATTACAAGCATAAATGAAGCTTTTTTTGGGAAAACTAGTTTGGACTTTAATAAATGAACCTGACCAACTCTGGGTGAAGGTTCTAAAAGCTAAGTACATAAATCCATCTAATAATCAGACTGATTTATCTTGGAAGAATGGCAATTCTCGTCTCTGGAAGTTTATGTGTGATGTTTGGAATAAACTTAAACCCAATCTGGTTTGGGATGTGGGTCATGGTTCGTCTATCCTTTTTTGGGAAGATCAGTGGGTGCATATTGGGGATAAACTTGCTAACAGAGCTATTGCTCAAACTTCTCCAATGGAGGCTGAAAAGAAAGTAATAGATTATGTTACTCAAGATGGAGCTTGGGATTGTGAGAATTTATCTACTCTTCTGCCAGATGATTGTGATCAAATTATTAGAAGCATGCTACCTCTCATGAATCTAATGGTATTGACAGAAAATGATGGAATTTAGGTGGATCAAATGAAGTTTCTGTTAAAAATATCTATTATACCTTGTTAAATCAGAACAGTATGAATGGGTTTGACAGAAAATTATGGTCAGCTATTTGGAAATTAAAAGGGCCCAATCGTATAAGTTTGTTCCTTTGGAAGACTGCTCACCATCGTCTCATAACCAGGAGCTTTATAGCTAAGTTCAACTTGTGTCCCCCTTGCTGTCCTATTTGTAATCTTCAGGATGAATCTATTATTCATATGGCATGTGACTCTCCAAAAATTAAAAAAGTTTGGACTGAACTTTTGAGGCCAAATATGGTAATTGATTTTTTTAATACTGATTTAGATTCATGGCTGTTTTTGAATATTCAAAATGTAGCTATTTTATGCTTTGATGCCCCTCGTTGGTTTTTGCTGTTACCGTTTGGTTAGCTTGGCAATGGAGAAACAATCAGGTCCATGGTGTGGAAAATAATTGGAAAGCTTATAAGGTGCATTCCGTGGAAAATCTGGTGCGTGAATATTCACAAGCCTGGATAACTATTAAGGGAACAAAGCTTACTACAAATTATACTATTGTTCCTATTAGATGGTACCTCCGAGTGATGGTACGGGTGTTGTTTGTGGAGGAATTATAAGAGATGAATATGGTTATTGGAAAGACGGATTTGCTTATTATATTGGTCACTGTTCAGCCTTTGTTGCGGAATTATGGTGTGTTCTCAAGTGTCTTTGAATTTACTTGGGTTAGAGGTTGGAGATGCCACATCCTAGAAAGTGATTCGAAATCAATTATCAGTCTACTCTCCATAAATGGAAGAGCAGCTCGAGAGTCCCGTTTAGTGACTCGAATTCGAGCATGGTTACAAAAGAATTGGGAAGTTCAATTGGTTCATGTTTTTAGAGAAGGAAATAGTTGTGCAAATTGGCTTTCTAAATTTCCTTTAGATTATCCTATTGAAAATAATTTTTGTGTTTTTTCATACCCTTCCCCTGTATTTGGCCTTTTTATTAGGCTGATTTGACTTTAGTTTGTAATTTCATATGGATCTTGTTGAATTGATCTCTTTAGAGAGTTGTTTTCTAACCCCTTTAGATTACTAAAAAAATAAATAAATAAACTGAATAACTCCGGTTGATTTTAGCTCGCATCCAGCTACTTGTAATGTGATACATCTAACTTTCGAAGGCGGCATGTGATGCTGGACATAACCTCCTATAATACAGGGAGCGTGTTTGTGTGGCCCAATGATACTTTGAAAATTTCAGGAACAAGCCCAGAGTTCTCTATCAGTTGATATTAACCAGAGAAAACATCAGTCATAATTACACTGGGGACCACCTTAAGATTTGAAAACGCACATTCTGTAATTTTTTTTCTTCAAAATGTTACGTAACCTAACTATTAATTAATTATTTTTAGAAGTATTAATTAATTATTTTTAGAAGTATTAGTTATGTTATTTTATTTAGGAGTGTTAATGAATTAAATATAATTTATGTTTGCTAATTATTTTAGTTTAATTCAATTTATATTAATTTAAATTATTTTATACTATACCCATGACATGTTATGCTGCATAGCACGTTTGTCAGAAAAGTTGACTAAACATCCTATGTTCCATAGCATGTTTGCCACACATCAGAAAAGCTAACTAGACATGCTCTGCTGCATAACATGTTTGATGTCAAGTAGTCTCGCTTAACTGCACAGTGACTTACGTGGCCATCAAGGGCGGATCGAGGGGGGCTAGGGTGGGCGCTCCCCCAAAATTTGAAGAAATTTTTTTAACGTACGTATAATGCAAGAAACCTCCATTTTTTCTGTCCACGAATGTGAAGTAGTTTTTTCCCACGCCGAATTTATAGAGCTTCTTTATATTATCAGGTCCTATATCTATTGAAACTCCTCTAACTTTGAATGCATTTTTTCTCCCTCAATGAAAGTTAACGAAATGAACAAAACAAAAAAATAATAAGAAAGAGTGCATTTCAAATTCTTGTTAGCGCAGACCTGGTGGTAACAGTTAGCATATGGAATTAGTATTAAATTATGGGGAAAGATCTGTGTACAATTTTTATTTTTTTTACAAATTACTTTAAGAGGCTGTTTGGATCCTTTTATTTTTAAGTTAGAAGCTACTTATATATAAGCTAAAGAAAAAAAAAAGAGCTTAAAAAAAAGTTAAAAGTTGTTTGGTAATTACAAAAAAAAAAAAAATAGTTTAAAAGTTACTTAAAGCACATATTTTAAGAAAATTATGTCTATATCAACTTTATAACTCTTCTTAAAAAAATAACACATAATTCAAGAAAAATAGGTAAGAGCTTAAAAGAAATTTCCTCCCAGGAACTTTTAGCTTTCGGCAATTTCCCTCATTATAAAAAAAATGTTTTTCATTATAAGAACTTTTCTCAAAATATGTTTGGCCTAGTTTATGCTTACAAGTAGCTTCTAACTTAAAAAAGAGAGGATTCAAATAGGCACAAATATTTAATTATTCGTATTTTGACCTCCCATATATTATGTTTGAACATAGAATAAATGTTTAATTTTTAGGCCCGCACAAGAAAAATTCCTGGATCCACTACCGGTGGCCATGCACCTTCTGTCATGTGTTCGTACCTAACTCGCCAGGTGTTGTAGCTAGCGAGTTAGGTGACGTGATATTTTGAAAAAAATTTATGTAGAGTGTGACATTCTTGTAATTTTTTTTTACGAAAAGTGTGATATTTTAGTCATTGTCTCCCTTGAGGGAGTCCAGGTCGGATTTTGTTAAAAACATAAAAAATACCATAGCTAAGTTGTGATGTAATGATTTGTTATTTTTTTAAAAAATAAGGCTTTGATGACAAGACAAATTATTTTATATCTCATTCCAGTGTCGTTAATTTTATCTTAATTTAATGATTCTAATTTGTAAGTATATTTTATCATTGTTTTGCCTTGATTTAATGGTTCTTTAATGAGATGTCTAATTTAAAATTTGACACCAGTATTAAATGAATATACTTTTTTTTTTTTTGATAAACTAATATACTTTTTCTTAAATCCTATGTTTTATTTATTTTACAAATTTTTTTATAAAGCTTATCTGTAGACATTTTTTACCCAACAATAGTTGGTTCTAATAAATGTGAACTGTTAAATATAAATAAACTTTACTTACAATCTCACCTAATTTTTGCTTAAGGGGGCAAAAGAAAAAAAACTTTTTACGAAAACAAGGAAAATAAGCTATTTAAAACAGTGATATTATTTGACACAAAACCCTTTCTATGAAAGGTATTAAAATGTTTATAAAAAAAAGTATTAAAATGATTAAAAACCAATAATGATTGTGCTCAACAGTATTGGGCCCAACAATTAAAAACCCATTAAAATGAGCATTAGACTTGTTGTGCCCAACAATCGACAGAATTTTTTCAGAAAAAGCAAGAATACATTAAATATTATTTTTTATTTTATGTCTGTCTCTTAATATATCTAGTAAACTTAACAAGAGTGGTGATGATATTTTGAATGAGGAAGGATTTTCTATTACTTACTATCTATGTAATCACCGTTGAATCAAAAAGAGAGAATGTTAAAAAAAAATTAAAAAAAAAAGGTTGATCCAATAATGATTAGATAGATAGTGAGGTGGTAGTAGAAGATTTTGGTAGTAAGAATATCCATCCTAATTTTGAATATCTTAGTACACAATAATTAAGCTAAACATAACACACATGACTTGCTGGGCCCAACTATTTGATTGTTTTATTCATCTTTAAGAACACATGACGTGATGCTCTGCTTCGGCCATGGGAAATGTGTTTCTTCCTGATCGCATAAGCTTCTTGAGCTTCTGTTTTTACTGCAACAAGAATCTTGGGCAGGGTATAGACATCTACATGTACAGGTACTTGCTTATTTTTTATCCCCGTAAACCCTGATTGGTATTCATGTCATAAGTAATAGGTTCGGCCGTGAATTGGTTCTTTACAGATCATATTATAATCACAATGGGTATAAAATTCAGAATCATTTTATCCTTCTTCCGTCTAATCCCATGTCTCAATAACCATTCCACCCTCCCCTGAACCAAAGTTACCATTTCAAAGATGGTAAAGTGTGTGTCATCTCAAAGGATGTAAAGTTATGTCATTTTAAGAAGAAAAAAAAAAAAAGAGATAGATAAAGGAGGAAAGAGAATTTACAAAAAAATAAATAAAGGCGTGGGTCCCACTTCTTTGTGAGAGTGAAAAGGATATAAGTTGTGTCATCTAACATGATAAACACTCTTCACATCCAAAAAATGATTATCCATCGGTTATAAACTAATGACAATATTGGAAAGTTTTGAATTTAGTATTGACAGTTAATGATTTTGTTTTTGGATAAAAAGACCAATCATAAATTTTAAATGAAAACATGTGTGGTAATTAATCCAAATAGATTTTCAGTGTAGTTTGTGTGGTTGTATTTCAGGGGTGAGAGGACATTTTGCAGCCATGAATGCCGTTACGAGGGAATGCTGTTGGAAGAGGGGATAAGCAAATTGGAAGCAGGGGATTTATAGGGTACATAGTTGAGTACCTCAACGTCAATCTAGCTTGCTTTGCTTCAAAGAGCTTAGAATAACCATGTCAATTTTATTAGTTGTCTAGGCTAATTTCTGGGACATAAGGTTATCCTTGAAGATCCTGGATCGCTGTACCTGATTGTTGTTGAAATTATGAATTCCCAGTTTTTGTCCCTCAATTCAAAGATAGTAGTGAATCTAGTGATAATGATCGATGATGTATATATGATTTACGCTGACATTATCTTTGTTTATTGTTATAAAGCACTCCACAGTAATAATACTATAAATACGCACGTAGGACCAATCACTTCATCCCAACTATATTCTTCTAAGGATCAGCAAATGGTGTTGGAACTAGATTCTATGCCAATTTCGAAAGGTGAAGGAGAAAAGGGTCATATATTTATAAATTTTTTATTTATAAATTTTTATAAATTATATTATTTATTTCTGAAAATACATTTCTAGCTTAATCTATTTCAGGAATTACGTAATGTATATAAGAGTTTGTAAACAATTTTTTTTTCCCGTAAACTCATCTATTATTGGATCTTTTTCCCATTATAACTGACAAGAAGTTAAATAATATGGTGGGAGAATCGCATCTAAGTTCTTCAAGGCAATTTCGTTAAATAGAAAAATTAGGGTTACATAAATATAATATAAAAATTATTGATTGGTCCTTTAGTTATCAATTTAAGCTCTAATGGTGAAGCAATTGCTTACACAGTATCTGAGCCAATTTCATAAATTCGAATTTCCGACATACACTTTGCAGGAGGCATAATTGTTGGATTGCAAAATCTTTCAATCTTAAAAGTTATAAAGAACCTTGGGATACACCACATCACCTCAAAAGGATGAGAGTGTCAAAGCTTTATAAACTCCACATTCGTTATTTTTGCAACCAATGTGAAACTATATATCTCAATACACCCCCTCACACAAGAGCCCGATGGGCTTGAAGAGTGGATGATGCAACAGGCCCAGCCTACCTATGCTAAGAAATTTCACAAGAGAAAGTGGGGGCGGCGAGGTTACACAAGAGCCCATTGGGCTTGAAGAGTGGATGATGCAACAGGCCCAACTTACCTGTGCTAAGAAATTCCACAAGAGAAAGTGGGGGCGGCGAGGTTACACAAGAGCCCATTGGGCTTGAAGAGTGGATGATGCAACAGGCACAGCCTACCTGTGCTAAGAAATTCCACAAGAGAAAGTGAGGGCGGCAAGGTTACACAAGAGCCCATTGGGCTTGAAGAGAGGATGATGCAACAGGCCCAGCCTAACTGTGCTAAGAAATTTCACAAGAGAAAGTGGGGGCGGCGATGATCGAACCCGGAACACGAGGCTCTGATACAATGTAAAGAACCATTTCACCCAAAAGCTTAAGCTAGTAGGTGAGACCACATTAATGATTTTATATATCTCAACAAAAGTTATTGGATACAGAGGTGTAGGATATGATCGATAAAATCGCCATTGAGCTTGCAGGTTCGTACGAGCCCACTCATCCGTTGGATTGAAAATTGGTAGGATCAGGTGATCGCTGTGCATAATCGTGAGATCAAGCGAGAAACTCAAATATAAAGACTTTGTTTGATTTCTATTTTCGAAAACAGTTTTTCAGTTTTCACAAATTTTTTTTTAAAAATTCATTTTGTAAGACCTGTTTTGTAAAAAATGTTTTGAAAACTATAACTATTTTTTTATTTTTAGAATCAAATTTAGAGAACATGTAGTTGTTTTTATTTTCTGTTTTAATTTTAACTTTCAAAAAGATAAAATATAGAAAACAACAGTTTCTGTAACTATTTTACAAAACAGTTATAAGAAAAAAAAAAACCAAAACAAAATCAAACATACCCAAAGTTTTGGTAACACTACTAGGAAACTTGGGTTGACTTTGAGAAAAGTGTTATGAATTTTTTGGAAAACGAAAAGTGTTATGAATTATGTAATATACAAACTTTATTTTGATATGATTTATACTTTTTAATATTTTACTAAAACGCTGTATTATATAATAATATAAATTATTTAAAAAAAATAATCACTCAACATCTTAAAGTTTTGGTTGAAGTGATACTTTATATGCTATCAAAGTTTCAGTGACTAAATTAAAAATGGCCTTTATAATATTTATGCTTGAAACTCAAAGACGACTCTTGTATGAGAAGGTGTGTTAGAAAATAATATAAATAATTAAAAAATAATCACCAAATATCATAGTTGATAACATTTAAAATAAATAAACACACGTGCATGTAGGCTATAAGCTTGGGCTCTTTAGTCAATATTCAACAATTGCCATCCGCACGCAACAGCCTTTGTTGACCGAATCGAACACACACACACAAAAACCCGAGAAGGTGGGAACATACATAGTATCAGTACATCATCGACACGCACAATTACTATGGATCACTCGAGAATCTCTCTCCGACCATTCAAGTTATCTGATGCAGATGACTTCCTTAAATGGGCTAGTGACGATAGAGTGACGCGCTACCTGAGATGGAACTCCATCAAATCCAAAGAAGAAGCTTTGGCCTATATAGAGAATGTTGCTATGTCCCACCCATGGCGTCAATCTATATGCCTCGATGACCGCTCCATCGGATACGTCTCCGTCAAGCCGGAATCCGGCGATTACCGGTGCAAGGCACATGTTAGCTACGCGGTGGCTGTGGAGCACTGGGGACAAGGGATAGTCACGGAGGCACTGAAGATGGCAATACCTATTGTCTTCAAACGATTTCCGCAACTGCTTAGACTTGAGGCTTTGGTTGAGCTGGAGAATAAGGGGTCTCAAAAGGTTCTACACAAAGTTGGTTTTGTCATGGAAGGCTTACTTAGGAAGTATGCCTTTTGTAAAGGGGAGATCAAGGATTTCCTTATCTACAGCTTCTTGGCTTCAGATAATTAAGCTTATGTAATTCATCATTAATCATTATCATTACCACGGTTGTCTAGAAACCTATAGCCAAGTTGTTATGTAATGATTTATTATTTTTCAAAAAATAAGGCTTTGATGACACAAGGTACTGTCTACATGATATGACATCTACTTACTATGGGTTTTTGTTTTACTTGTTTCATGATTTCATTAGGATTTTTTTTTTTTAATCCTATGCTTTATTTATTTTACAAAGAAAGTTATAGTCATAGAGCTTATATCTTGACATATTTTATCCAACAATGGTTGGTTCTCATAGACGTGAACAGTAGATATAAGGGTAAAGTGTGTGTCATTTTAATAGAGAGAAGGAGATAGATAAAGAAGGAGAGAGTTGATAAAAAAAGATAAAGGTGTGAGTCTCATCTCTTCATGAGAGTGAAAGGATATAAGTTGTGTCATTTAAGAAGATAAACACTTTTTTCCTAAATATAAATAAACTTTACTTACAATCTCTCATAAATCCTAATTACCGCTGAAGGTTAGAATTGCGTAACCAATTATTAAGGGGGGAAATTAAGGGTTTTATAAGAGATATTGTAGGAAAAATGATTGTGTAACGTTATAGATGAACGTTTTGTGTGCCTCAATTTTTTTTTTGTTTTAAAAAGTGTGGGTCCCACAAAATGTTGTGTGTGTAGGAAACTTTGTTGTGTCATGTTACAGGATAAAATGAAAACCCAAAAACTAATACGAAAAGAAGGAGATTACCAAAAAATAAAAGAAAATAAGGAAAATAAGTTATTTAAAACAATAATATGAGTGAGGATATTTTAACTACAAAAAATTCTCACTACTAACTTACTACCCATCACATCACCATTGGATCAATGAGAGAGAATGATAAAAAGTTTTTGAAGAGAGAGAAAATGTTAATCTGATGAATGATTAGATAGGTAGTAAGAAATTTTGGTAGTGAAAATATCCCTCCTCCGATAATATTACTTGGCACCTATGAAGCCTTTGTATGAAAGTTATCCAACACAATAGAAATTAAAAAAAGGTTTAAAGGTTGCATTGAGTTTGTAGTTCCAACAATTTTTTAAAATTATTTTATTGAGTTTAATATAAATATTTTGGATATCTTATGTTTAGTTTTAAAATTTATGAATATTATAAGTTTAGATTCATTTTTTTGTTAAATTATTGACTATTAAATATAATATACACTACATAAATTAAAAATATTATTTAATATTTTATTCTAACATTTTTTAGATTAATGTGTATATCTACTAAACATAACAAGAGTGACGTGATGACATTTGGCACAAAGCCTTTGTATGAAAGTTATTAAAATGATTAAAAACCAATAATGCTTGGGCTCAACAATTAAAAACCTATTAAAATAAGTAGTAGGCTTGTTGGGCCCAACAATCGACAGAAAATTTCCAAAAAAGAAAGAATACATTAAATATTATTTTTATTTTATTTCTGTCTCTTAATATATCTACTAAACATAACAAGAGTGACGTGATGACATTTTGAATATCTTAGTACAGAATACTTTACCTAAGCATAATAGTATAACACAAATGACTTCTTGGAGTTCGAATCTTGGGAATGAAAAAAAATAAAAAAATTACGAGCCGGAGAAATCCGACAGTGTTTGAATTTATTAAAAGAATAAAACAAATGACTTGTTCGGCCCAAGTATTTAATTGTTTTATTCGTCTTTAAGTAATGACGTAAATGACATATTTTAAAATCAAAGGAGCATCGTAAATTCGTAATATATTTTCCTTTGGAAAAAAAAAAATACAAAACTATAATAAATAAGAGAATTCTCAGGAACTTAATTTTAATAAATTATTAGTATAACTTTTTGTATAGTTGTTATCAAAAAAAAAAAAAACTTTTTGTATAGTTAGTATAATTTTTTAACACCATCACTAAATTATGTCCATATATATTAAATTTTTTAATTTTTAAATATTTCTTTACACAATTAAATTCATTTAAAGATATGATAATATATAGTTACACACCGACTAGCTATAATAAAAACTAAATTTATATGTCTCTTAATAACGACAATAGTCAAAAGCCAATAGCAATCACTCTTAGATACCAAACCGGTTCACATAACGTGCTCAAATTTCTTGTTTTGTGGCGTTGTTCGATTCTTGGTATTGTTCAAAAGAATCAAAAAGGACATACCCCTGTATTATTGTTATTCTGCTTTTTCAAACTTCATTTTTAGAGTGACATAGAAAAATGAACCAAGGAAACACCTAGCTCTCTCTTTCCTGTGCTTTTATATTCTTTTCAAAAGTAAAAAACACCAATTTGAATGCACACCAGAGAGAGAGAGACCGAGACAGCTCTGTGGGAACTTTTCTTTCTTGCTCAACAGGGCAAAGTGCAAACCATCCAAAAAAATATATGTTCATTCAATTCCATTATCCATCTTTGATTGTTCTGTACAATTATTCACCCCCACCCCGGTCAAATTTGTATCCCTCCATATGCATTTTGCATTTTTCTATTCCCTATACCCTTCTCTCCGGTTCCAATAATCAATATTTCCACATCATAACAAAAGTGATTAAAAAAAAAAGAATATCTCATCAGATGCCTCATTACATGTACAACTATTGTGACAATCTCTCCCCACAATAAAAACAAAAAAGCATCCGTTACATGCCTATTTGCAATGGCTATGAGAAGAATTTAGCCATCAACAAGCAAGGTCTCATTTCCAATTTTGGATTTAATTTTAACACCAATATCTCAGATTAAACTTTAAATCACCCATATTTGCTTCAGTAACTGATGTATCCTGATGATGATAGTTGGTTCCAATGTATCCTGATGATGATAGTTGGTTCCAATTTAATTCCAACCATCTTTCTCCGAGCATTTCATTTGTCCTCTACAAAGATTTTGTGAATGAAATCCCTAAACCTTTTGGAGTATAGTTTGGGATCAACGGCTGAGATCGAGGTTGAATCGACTTGCAGTGACTTGTATGCATGCTCTAGCTTTTTGCTAATATCATAATCTTGGAGAATGTCAATGATACCAAAGTAGAGGATTACAACCGAGATCTCACCATTACTCTCTAAAGGAGTAGAATTGCTACTTCCAGTACCTGTGTGCTGATCCAGTCCCTCTTAGGTTGATGGGGATGATAAGAAATCTCTTCATACTGTATCTAAGGGACATAAGAATTATGATTTGATGCTATAATATCGTTCAGTATTTTAAAATTTAACATATTAAAAAATTTATTTAATATATATAAGGGATATTATAGCATCAAATCATAATTCTTATGTCCCATAGATACAGTATGAAGAGGTTTCTTATCATCCCCATCAACCTAAGAGGGATTGGATCAGCACACAGGTACTGGAAGTAGCAATTCTACCCCTTCAGAGGGTAATGGTGAGATCTCGGATGTAATCCTCTACTTTGGTATCATTGACATTCTCCAAGATTATGATATTAGCAAAAAGCTAGAGCATGCATACAGGTCACTGCAAGTCGATTCAACCTCGATCTCAGCCGTTGATCCCAAGCTATACTCCAAAAGGTTTAGAGATTTCATTCATAGAATCTTTGTAGAGGACAAATGAAATGCTTGGAGAACGATGGTTGGAATTAAATTGGAACCAACTATCATCATCAGGACTGTTGCAAACAGGGTGATTTGAAGTTTAATCAGAGATATTCCCAACAGAGGTGCTCCCATCAGGCCAAGTGAAAACACCTGACCCCGTTCTCCCAATACCCTTCGTAACGGTTCCCGTTCTGCCACGTCATCACCCCTTTCATTGCCGGAAGCCTTTCCCTTTTTTCACTCTCCCTCGTACATGCAACCGTCCGACCATAGGTATTTTCCGCCGCCGTGAGGCTCGTTCCCCGACTAGCTTCCGATGTACATGTCTCCGTTCGGGAGTTGTTTCTCCACTGCGACGACGGGCGACACGCGCCGGGTCCGCGGTTGCCGGCGACGCGAAGGCGCGACCACTACTTATCTCGTTGTCTTTACTGTTGCTGCTTCGAGAATGGGACTATAGGAGCAGTTAGAGATAGATAGAGAAACAGTGATTAGGGATTAGAGGAAAAAAAAATCAGAGACAGGAGTGAGAGAGAGAAACTGGTAAATGCCAACAACGCATAGGGAACATTGCGAGGTGCGAAGACGAGGGAAATTTTTCACTGTACATGGGATGTACTCTGTACTCAATTCAGTATATTTTCTTTTTCAAAATGAGAAAATACAATTCTCATTCAATTCATACCTTCTTTGTTCTGCGCGAGGCACAGATATCTCACAGATATCTAATCGAAGGTCGGTCAAATCATTGACATTGGATCTAGTGTGTTTCTCCATGTATACTTATGAATTAGATATTTAGGAGACACAAGCCAAAGGGGATATGTGCCGTGTGTATGCATAAAAAATAGGATTAAGGGAGATCTATTATATCTCAAATCTTTAGCTTCTTATTTATAGATTTATTTTTTGGGCTTACGTCGTGTGGGCCTTCTATATATATGAGTCTTACTCTTATCCATAACATTCTCAAATATTTCCTATCATATCTTAATTTTTTTTCTTTGACCCATGTATGATATATTTCCAGTATTTGGTATGATATTGTATAAAATAATATTCTTCAATATTTTAAAAATTAATATATTAAAAAATTTATTTTAATATATAAATATTGATATGATATATTAGTTATTGAAAATTGTACTTGTAAGCAATATTAATACATCAACCCCTTATCATGCCTAATCCACCACTCCTAAGCTTGAGTAGCCCTAACTGATTGGAAGTTAAGCGGAAAATGGGTCTTCGATTTAGGAGGAGACCTATTTGTATTACAACATTTTGTAATATAATGGTGTATTCTCTAGGCTGCATGTGAAATGTATCAGCTGCTGGGAGCACTTAAAAAAAAGGCTTATATGTTATGCTAGTCTAGCAATCAAGACAAAACCTTCCACTACGTTTCATATATGTTGAGAAATATACAATTCTTGCATCTTTCTGAAAAACCTTCTTTGCAAAGCTATTTGTTAATTAATAGTGATATATATGGAGCAGTAATTGTTGCTAGGATTTGAAGATTTGTGCCAGTAACATCAAAATAGAAAATGTTTGATTTAAAAATAGATAAGTTTATGTTTTTCTTACTTTCTAAACTATAAGTACAGGATTTACTCTTTGTAGGTCTAATCTATAGCCAAGAGAGAAAATTAATAATTGCATAATTACTTTAGCAAGATTTAGGTATAAATTTTAGTTTTCTTGTTTCTCTTGGCCCTTCTTCCTAATTGGTTAATTTGCATTCTAATTTTGTAAATATTTGATTTAAATTATAATTTATCCATAAATGTGGTGATTCTTGATATTTTCAGGGTTCCTCGACTGGGAACAAACATGCCTGCCAGAGCTGAGAGAGTATGTAAAACCGGATTGGATCAGCAGACAGGTACCGGACATAAAAATTCTACCCCTTCAGAAAGTAATGGTGAAATCTTGGATGTAATTCTCTACTTTGGTATCATTGACATTCTCCAAGATTATGATATTAGTAAAAAGTTAGAGCATGCGTACAAGTCACTACAAGTGGATTCAACCTCGATCTCAGCCGTTGATCCCAAACTATACTCCAAAAGGTTTAGGGATTTCATTAAGAGAATCTTTGTAGAGGACAAATGTGTAGAAGGGTGCATAATAGAAAAATGCAAAATGCATATGGAGGGATACAAATTTGACCGGGGTGGGGGTGAATAATTGTACAGAACAATCAAAGATGGATAATGGAATTGAATGAACATATATTTTTTTGGATGGTTTGCCCTTTTGAGTAAGGTTTAAAATGTATATCAGTTTGATTGAATTAATTTTGTATTTTTTAATAATTTTTTATAAGAAATCAATTTCATAAAAATACATCAAATAATTTAATTCTTAAGAGGAAGGTTATTGAATCGCAATTCGTATCGTAAATTGTTTGACTATTTTTTGTATTTGTGCATAGTAATTCATATTGAATCATAAGATAGAAAAATATAATAAAAAAATTAAATATATATAATATAATTAATTCCAAATTCCAAAAAGGATTCTATAAGAAAAATACACAAGTAATTAAAGTGCATATCAGTTATTTTCCTACTACTAGCACTATGTGATATAATTAATCCTTCATCCTCTTTCACAAAGGATTTTTTAGTTTTTTTTTTAATTTAAATCGCAAATCAAAACTTTATTTCATATTTTTATATTAAAAATTACAAATTTTGATTTAATGTTTGTACCGTAGATACATGTATCTTATCATAAGATACACTATCGTATCGTTTGATACAAACCCTTTTCTGATACACCCATCGATATGTGTCATTAGGCTTGTGAATCGTATTGTATTATGTATAGTAAGATATTGATAACTATGCTTAAAAGTACTCAAAATTCAAATTAAAATAATTTCTGTAAAATATATCAAAATAAATATTTTAATTAATTATCAATTCAACAATGTATGTCCAAATCAAAGAGGGAAATCAAATTTTTTTATAACAAGAGGGAAATCAATTTAACTTGAAATATAATAGGAAAGTCTTAAATAGTATGGATAATATTTTGGATTGAGACTCGAATCTGAGCCCAGCAATCATCGCACACTTCAAGTTTAGATTTGCGTTTGAATTTTGATATTTCCTTATTATTGCGATGTCTCGAATTATTTCTGTATCTCATACTTATCTGGCAACAACATACCCTGTAGCCTACGCGGCCTAAAAATAATATTACCTCGTAGTTCGATTGGCAACTCATATTGAGTAGAGTGAGGAGAGAATCAGAGTTTTTGATTTCCAACAAATATATCTTTAGGTAGGGGCGAGCAGTGACAAAACCCTAACTCGAGATTAGTTCTATAATCAACTCAATGAGTTAAAGCTTGTGATTTACCCAAAAAACCAACTCGTCTAATTAGAATGGATACGTAAAAAAAAAAAAAATTACAACATTGTATTTTTTTTATACAATAATAATATTATCTCAAATTAAGCATTGTGTTATATAAGAGGCAACTCATACTCACGAGGTACGCAACTTTCATTTTAGTATCGTAATCCCTCACATGTCTTACCTATCCTGAGTGTTGAAATTCCTTCATAAATACAGTATCCATATATTTTGCAGAAGCAGCTATAACAGCAACAAATACACCACAAAAGTTGGATCCAGGTATCCAACTCAGTTTAGATAGTATATAGAAATTTCTTAGATAAATTATTATTTTAGAAAATATGTATAAGTCTTCAATTTAAATTTTCATATTTAAATTCGAAAACCGACATAATCAAATTAAAGTGGTGTTTAATTGATTGATTTTTTTAATTAATATATTGTTATAAATAACTACAAAAGTTATGGCAGCATGGGACTGAGTTGTGGGAGAGGATCTCAGTTCGAATCCCACCAACATCATCCGGGGAGGGGCATAAATGCCGTAATGCTACCCGAACTCTGGATTATTCTCATAGACGACTCAAAGAGTCGAACCCCGTATGGTTACCGGGGGTTCTGATTCGCCTCAAAGAAATAATTAGGATCAGTTTCAAAAAAATTATAATTATTTTATTTGGTTAACGTAGGGAAGCCCAAAAAAATTAGAATTTTATAAAAATTTACATTTATATACATATTGAAGACAGAATAATAGAAATATGGTTTGTCATATATATGGACATTGGGTTAAATTTACAGTAAATCTACAAATTATATTAATGTTGTAATTGTATTAATAAGATTTCGTATTATATTTGGATGCGATTACCATTTTATTGAATTTAATATAAATACACTTATATTTCTTTGCAAAATTTATGAATATTTTTTGATTCATTTTTTGTTAAATTCTGAATATTAAATATAATATACACTACATAAATTAAAAATATTATTTAATATCAAAACGTGTCCTAACGTGTCGAAATCCAACATTTTTTAGAATTAACGTGATTTTTTGCCGTGAGGTTGTAATTGTATTAAGATTTCGTATTATTTTGATCAAATTTAAACCTGATTTTTTTGATAATATGAAATTTTTTTGTATTAAATAAATTAGAAAAACGTAACAGCCTTAAATAATAGAAATTTATGGTAGAAATTTATTTGAAACGTAAAAACGTAACAGCCGTAAAAAACGTAAAAACGTACCGTACATGTTATATTAGAAATTTATATTAATCTATATTTTATGTAATTGTGAAATCTATTTGCAATATATTAATCTATATTGCAATAAAAAAGAAATTTGACATCATCAAACACGGTATGTATTATGGCGTTTTGAGGAGAATGGAAACGTGAGCGTAATTGACGTCTTCTTTGCAAACTGAACACGTTACAAACTGAACACGTTACACATCGTAATATTTTGGAAAACGTTCATCTTACTGACACGTCCCAAATCGGCAGCTGACACACCGCGTTGCCATACATTAGGATGGCAAATAGTTTGACCATAAGCTTAGATTGGTCAAACATTTTAATTTTAAAACCAAATAGGTCAAAAAGCCTCTTATGTTAGTAGATATATTTGAACGTTGATTAGCTGCTCAATCTTTGTGGTGGTTGATGATGATATCACCGTTAAAATAACGGGGTGTGTACGAAAAAATATTTTTTTTTGGTAGTCAAAATATTTTCAATACGACAGAAGCATTAAGTGTTGGATATATTTTTTATTATAGATGATACAAAATAACCTATTTATATTATTCTTATTTTATTATCATTGCCACAAATATTTTTTTTTTTTCCTTTTTTTTTAAAGGAATTGGTATTTCGTTGTACGGAGATTGTATTCAGCGTGTACATGTAGAGACTTTATCTTAGAAGACAATATAAAATAATCCAATTAAGATTAATTAGGGAATCACTCATGACTATGATAGTAAATAATGAAATATTTAGTGATTTAATAGGATGATGAAATATTTCTTGATAAGCGTTATTTTCTTATATATATATATATATATATATTTATACCAATCAATATTTGAAATTCTATGTTGCGAACATCTATTTTTAAAAAAAAAAAACAGAAAATTTGAATTCAATTTAGAAAATCCCGTTTCAAGCAAATAAATAAGTACACAAAATATTTTTTTCTCTAACCATTTAATTCTATAGAATAAGAGTTTAAATAGACAAAGAGCTACAGATATCAATCACAACCATGATTCCTCTAATCACATACCACAAATAATTAAAATAATATCTCATATCCCACTCTTGTGATGGAAAGCATTCTCTGGGCAGCTCTTTACCGTTTTGTGCGACTCGAGGTGAGGATTAGTTTCATGGCTATCAGCTGTGGGGATAGCCGGATGTAATCCAAAAAAATATATCCCATATCCCACTATTTACATAACTACCCTATATTGGACTAAGCAAAATTATAATAATAGGAAATCATAAAAATTATTTTTAAACATTCTAATGGGCTCGATTAATTTTTTTTATTCACGAGTCTCTTTACTCTCATTAAAAAATTTACAACTCACAAAAATCGAATCTATTACTCATTAGGTGGGTGACTAATCTATATAAGTTTTATTTACTATTTATGGCTATTGGCATATATTTTCTTTTCTTTCTTTCTATTTTTTTTTGTAGGTATATTGACATTTTCTTCGTTGTCATGCAAGTCAAAACCCCAAAGCCCAACCGATCCAATTTGGCATAGATTTTCAAACTCATTGTTATTATAACATTATTGATATTAATTTGAATTAGAATGAAGCAATTAAGATAAAGAGATAGTTGGCAACACGTATAATCCCACCCATTCATATCGTGCTATGTCTGTAAAATGTGTGGCGTGATGGGATGGTACTCAAATTAAATTTCAATTTTTTCTGGAGGTAAAGTGTAAGATAAAGACAATAAATTTCGAGAAGCCAAATAAAGTGAGGCTAGCTAAAGTGATGCAAAGAAATGTGAAAGTCTGTTTCGTGACTTTTTGTTAAAAAAAAATGTGGAGCAATCAAATATTGTGGTCAACAACTTTTTGCGAATGACATTTCATGAATAGGTGCAAATCATACATATTTCATGCTTAATGCAAGAGTTTAACCACGAATTTTTAGTACATTGTTAAAACAATTAATTTGACTTCATTTAACATGCTACTTTTAACCAAAGTCTCCAATATGCAAGAGACAAACAACCGTACACTTTTTTTTTTTTGGAAAAATAATAATATATGTGAGATTGAGCTATAAATTAGGATGTAATTGTAAAATGCTTTAATTGCGGAATTTAATTATGCTAAAAAAATCAAAATGTTCATAATGTATCATGAAATATTAAAATATTCTAGAGAATTTTTTAGATTACTTTTTTATTATATTTTATTATTTCCTTATTTTTGAGTGATATGGATTAATATTTAATTTTTTGAATCACATCAATATGATCAGAATAATATTTGTGCAGTTATTGCAAATAAGTTATTTGCATTTACTCCCAAAATGATGTCATCTTGTGATTGAAAAATTAAATAATTATAATTATAAAGATTATAATAACACTAAAATAAATTAAAATTACAAAAATATCATAATTTTCCCCAAAATGACGTCGTATTAAATTTATTGCAAATAACTTATCTGCAGTAATTGCAGAAAAAGCAAACTTGATATTCTTTTGCTTCCTTATTTAATTATTGGCAAAAATAAAGATTGTCTTCTTTTGTTGCATGAGACATCAATATCAAAGCTTTTTTTTTAGGAAGGTGAAGCCCACCATTTTGCTATAGGGTTTCGATTTTCTCATGTCGCATGAGAATAATTCGTTTATTACACGAGAAAATCTGTTGCAATATAATAGAAACATCTCATGTGGGGTCCACATTTATTAAAAAAATAAAAAAGTAAAAGAAAATATTGCACAAAAATTGTTATATTTTTCCAACCCGAGGTCATTAATATGAGAAAATAACTCTCCTACGACATGCGAAAATGTTTTCCCTTTACTATATGCAAGAATGACTTCACTTCTACCGCAGCAGAACTGCAACGCCCTTAATTATTTACCTAAATTCTTATCATATACACTTAAACAATATTACAATAGTATTTCCAAACTTAATTTTTTTTTAAAAATTAATTATAACTCCTTAGGAGCACTATAGGTGCTTTGGATGAGCTTCTAAAAAAATTATTTTTATATTCTTCTTATTTTAGAAGTACTTTTTACAAAAAAATAAAATTATTTAGATTTTTAAAAAATATTTTATTTTATCTCAAAAAAAAAAAACTTTTTGACTTATGCTTTTTAAAAGGAAAAAATTTTAACTTCCAAAAAAAATAAATTTTTTAACTTTTTTTATGATTTATGTTTTTTTAACTGGCATCCAAACATATTTTTTACGAGAAGTTCATTTTTTATAAAAAAAAAAAATTAGTTTTTGAAGAAAAAAATCCATTGTTTACCTGTTACGGTCGTATATTTTAAGGGAATTGAATATACTAAATTGCAACAAATTTGGATCCATTTTAAAATGCAGTTCAAAGATTACAAAAATTAAAAATTAAAAATGCAGTTCAAACGTGGTGTTATTGGAGAGAAGGGCAAAGTGGTGTACTCGTAGGGGTGTTAATATAGGTTATGACACATGGGTCGACCCGTGACACGACACGAAAATTTGTGATCGGTTGACCTGTAAAAAAATTCATGTAGTGTTTGAAAAAATGACACGTAAAAAATTCGTGTCGTGTTCGTGTTGAGGTATTTGTGTTCGTGTCGGCCCATTTTTTTAATTATTTTATTTTTATTTTTTATTATTATTTTTTTTTATTTTTTTAACTTTGAACATTTTTTTTGTCAATTTGGACCCCTATTTTGCGTGTTATTCGTGTCATGTCGTGTCAACCCGCAAAAAATCCGTGTCGTGTTAGTGTTGATGATTTTGACACGAATAAGAATTTGTGTCGTGTTCGTGTTGATGTATTCGTGTCGTGTCAGATTCGTGTCATGTCCACCCGTTTTGACCTCCCCTATGTACTGCTGTGTCCCATAACGTTGGGTTTCATTGGTCACTTTGATATGTGATAATTGTCGGCCACATTTCATGCGCCATATATTGGGGCAATGATTTATGGGCCATGTGTTGCCCTTAAACACAATAAATCAAATTATCAACCAAGCAAATTTCATACAATTCCATTTTATTTTGTAACCCTCGAAGAAATAAAATAATATCAACCATACTTTTTTTCTAACATTCTTCAATCACTTTGACAGTAAAAAGGGACTGTTGGCATAACATGCATAATATATCATCATAAATATATTTCACAAATACTTCATTTTTTATCCAGTAATTGTGTATTGAATAATATTTTATGGTATATTTCACCAAAAAAAAAAAAGAAAGAAGAAGACATAAAGAGATGTTTTTTTTCTGCAACATAAGATTCATATAGAAATGAATTTTTTACGACAATATAAAGTTGAACTGTGTTTCACCAAAAATATTTTTAATTTATGTAGTGTAAATATTGATATTCAATAATTTCACAAAAAAATGAATTTAAACTTATAATATTTAAATTTTCTGCAACATAATCACAAAATTTATAACAAATAAATCCTTTACAAATAATATAAACAAAGTCATCATTTTTCTGTCATGATACAGTTACTATTGTCCTCAAGAATTTAATTTGCAATAAAATGCAAGAGAGTGATTCTTTAGAATGTAAGTAGAAATAAATAAATTTGTGCGACCAAAAGTAAAAAAGAAAAATTAGAAGTCAATAAGAGTTGATTTAGTTGATCATTTTTAATGATAAGTTATATATGATAAAATCATTTCTGAAGCCACTTTACGTATGGTAACGACAAGTGTGATTATGATTCCGCATCACGTTAATTTTAGACTGATTACATAAAAAAGAAATAAATAAGAAGAAATAGTTTCCATTTCTTGTTCGAGGTCGTAGTATCCATTTTTTTTACAGCATTTTCTCTTTAGATAATTGACCAAAAAAAAGTGTATTTAAAGTCATAGTATTTTTTTTCCGGATAATGTTATATTAACAACGAGTTTGACATCCCTCTGCTTTTCTTGTTGCTGTATTACTCAGTGTCAATATATATATATTTTTAATTAAAGTTTAACATTCTTAGTCAGGTTCTTGTAGTCGGCAATATTTCTCTAGAGTAATAAATACTAAAATCATCCATGTATGATTAACCAATTGTGTTATATAGGCATCAAATTATTTATAACTGAGCTGAATATTATATCAAATTGAAATTTTAATTTTCCAGGTTTTTATATAACTCAATTAAAACGTTATCTATAGTTATTCCATGCTTCTTAAATTTTTTTGTAAATAATAAAAATGAAATTTGAAGACATTAATTAATGAGAATTTTTATTAATTGCATGTATACTTTTTCCACCTAAAAGAATTCTAGACCTGCCGTTATCATGTTGCAAAGTATTTTTTTTTTCTAAGTATACGTTATAAAAATATACATTTTGAATAAATAATTTAATTTAAAATTGTTTATATTTCACAATCAAGAGAAGAAAATAAATTGCATTAGATTGTATTAGATTTGATTCCATGTTACTACACAAGAAATTAGGTGCATGCATAGACCTAGAATATAGCAGTAACCTTTGTCACCTATGTTATTTGTCCTTACACCACGAATCCACGATCATGTGAAATTCCATTTTGTATCCTTTGTGCGCTTGTGAACTACATCAAATTTAAGGATCACGGGCTTAATGTTTTGGCTGC